>LZPO01087259.1:167472-179256 GCA_001675575.1 Neotoma lepida | reverse complement strand
GCCCCCAGCCTTGCCCCTCAACCCATCCACCTCCAATCCCACCTCCTCCCACACAATGTCTCCCATGCAGAGTGTTTTAAAAAGTGTAAAAGCAGAGAGAAATACTTTCTCTTAGAGAAGATCTCACCACTTGGTGGCAGTATACCCAAGTTTAGATGGTTGAAAATTAAAAGCAAAATATGACTTGAAATATCTCCTGACCACATTGCAAAATCACCCCCAAAGTGCTCCCTGTCTGGCTGGAAGTCGGGTTGCTCTTCCTTATGCTGCAGGTTTCAGAGGCACCCTTCTCAGGCCGAGGAGGCTGGCTCTGTGCAGGGCTTGTCTAGCGTGCACAGAGGCTTCACAGCCAACACGAAAAAGCCATCTCTAGGACAAACACGTTGTTTCACCTGTAATTCCTGCCATTTTNACTCTCAGTATAGATCTATGACACTGCTTCCACACAGCAGTGGGCATGATTAAATCAATGCTTAAGCCACTTTCTTATTTTGGATATATTTCTGTTGCTGCTGAGACTTGATTTATAGTTTTTATATTTGGCATTCCTTATAGAAATTGGAAAACCTCTCTCCTTCTCTCCTTCTCTCCCCTTCCTCTTATCGGGACCTTGCTATCTAGCCCAGGTCAGTCTCAATTTTTTAATCTTCTTGCCCCAGGCTCCTAGGTGCTGATATTACAGGCATGCGCCAAGCTCAGCAAGGTCTTTCTTTTAGTGGGAGACATTCTCACTCAGGGGTGGGGAGANGGTGCTGTCAGTAAAATGCTTACTTTGCAAAAACAAGGACCTGAGCTATGAGAAGGACCAACCCCATGTAAAAAAGGCCAAGGGCAAGCCAGGCTGTGGTGGTGCACGCCTTTCATCCCAGCACTGGGGAGGCAGAAGCAGGCGGATCTCTGTGAGTTCAGGGACAGCTTGGTCTACTGAGCGGGTTCTAGGACAACCAGGGCTACAGGTAGGGAAAACCCTGTCTTGAAAAAAAAACAAAAAAAGAAAGAAAAGGCCACTTGTAATCATAGCACTGGGAAGGCAGAGACAAATGGGTCCCTAGGGCTTGCCAGCCACTCAGTCTAGCCTACTTGGTTGAACTCTAGGCCAATCAGAGACCTGGTCTCAAAACAACAACAAAAAACAAACAAACAAACAAACAAATAGGCAGTGCCCAAGGTCTAACACCTAAGGCTGTTCTCTGGACTCCACATGTACTCATGTACACAAATATGTAAGTGTGTAGGAGAATGTTTTGTCTGGGTCCCACCAGGCCCCCTGGTTCCACAGCTGCTTATAAAATAATTACTCAGAGGCTTATATTAATTATAACTGCTTGGCCATTAGCTCAGGCTTATTACTGACTAGCTCTTACACTTAAAGTCAGCCCATTTCTATTAACCTATATGTTGCCACGTGTTCCATGGCTTTACCTGCGTCCCATTACATGTTGCTCCTTGGGCAGCTGGNTGGCATCTCCTGTCTCAACCTTCCTCTTCCCAGAATTCTCCTTGTCTGCTTATCCTGCCTATACTTCCTGCCTGACTACTGGCCAATCAGCATTTTATTTATCAACCAATCAGAGCAACACATATTCACAGCATACAGAAAAACATCCCCATCATAAGTACATACACACATGAACATTGCCATAGAGGTTCTTGTCCCTTTGAATGTCAACAACAAATATGATTATAAGTGAGGATATCTACAACCATTCTTCTTATTCATTTTGTGTTATACTCACAGTTTTTCTTATGATACTTATGTATTTATGTATGTATGTTGTGGAGGGACATTCCTCAGGCATGGCATGGTTACTACCATCCTGAAATCAGAGCCATGGTGATAGCCCCAGGAGACGCTCAACAAGGTTGGGTTTATTAACACTTGATGGTAGAGGAGCATGGGAAAGGTAATCAGACACTTACCTGAGATTCCAGCCACTCCCTTTTACCTGCTCACTCCTTACCCCACTGTATGTAATCCTGTCCCAGGTACACAAGGCCTCAAGAGGTGCTGGTGTATGTAGGAGGTGGAAGGTTAGCTGTATAGGCGACTTCAGTGAAGTAGCTTTCATGAGACATATCTTGGTCTGATAGGAGGGTAGGGCAGAGAAATTAGCATCAAGATTAGCCTACGAAAGAAACCAATGACAGAGAAAAAGGCTGGAACCTTGACCCTTTCTTACCCCTGCCAGGGTCTATATATAAGGGGTTGATGGGGCCCAGTGCCACTGAGCGTCTAACCTTTCCCAGCTCTCTNGCCTGTTTTCTTGCTCAGAAGTATTCTTTTTATTAATACATCATCTCTGCTTCTACCATTATCCATGTGTCCCTGGTCCAGTTCCTTTTTGGGGGACACAATAATCTGGAATCTCAGCAGATGTCCTCTGAGACATCCTCTGAGATGTCCACTGTCAGCCCATAGCAGTTGGTAAGTCACCAGACAGGAAGTCATATTTATGTTTGTAATCTCTTAATCTCCTCAAAGGAAGCTAGGATCTTGTGCCTGTCCACTTGCCTGCTTGCCTGCCTCCCTTTCTCCTTTCTCTTCACCGTTTTTNCCCCCCCAAAGCACATGGAAACCAGGGACCCAGCTGTGGAGATTGTGGCCATGGTATCAGAACAGGTGTGAAAGGAGACTTGACAACAGTTTGGGGCACTGAGTCCAACCTTCTTCACAGTTCATGATGCCACAAGGTCAGGGGGAAGAGAAGTCTCCAGATGTGTTCATGTCCCCACCATGCCTAGCTACTGGGTTCCATAATGCTACCACTCCCCCAAATATTCTTAAACTGCCAGTACTTTGCCCGTATCCACTCCTTTTTTCATTTTCCTCTCCAAGGACAGCCTTGATGCTCCAGCTTGGGCATGGGGAGAGTGATGATAGCTGCTGGAGTTCATGTCTGTATTCATCAGGGTTCTTGAGAGGAACAGAACTGATAGATTGAATCTCTCTATGTGTAGAAAGAAGATTAGAATGGCTTACAAGCTGTGGTCCAGCTAGTCCAACAATGGCTGTCTACCAATGGGAGATCCAAGAATCCAGTAGTTTTTCAGTCCACAAGACTGGGTGTTTCATCTGATCTTCAGTATATACCAAAGTTCTGGAGACATATGCTCTAATACCAGTGAAGAAATGAACTTGTCAGGGAGAGCAAGAGTAAGCATGCAAAGAGAGAAAGCTTCCTTCTTCCATGTCCTTTATATAAGCTGCCAGCAGAAGGTGTGGTCCAGATTAAATGTGGATCTTCCCACCACAATGATCCAGATTAGAAGTGGGTCTTCCCACTTCAAATGATTTAATTAAGAAAAAAAAAAAACTTACAAGTATACCCAGCCACTTGGGTTTTAGTTAATTCCAGATGTAGCAAAGTTGACAACCAAGAATAGCCATCACAATGCCCATATCCTCTTCACACCCAGATGATCCTATAGGGAACCATCCCTAATCTGGGACTCCAGCTGTGGCCAGAGTGGGAAGGACGGAAGTGTGATGTAAAGGCTGACTCTATTGCCTGCAGTGCCTGGATCTGGACACTTGGCAGTTTCATGTTGTTTCCACCAGGGTTTATGAACCTTGATCCGTCCTTCAGGGCCATCCCCTGGCAGGAATGAGAGTTCAGAGACTAGCTCCAGAAGTCCCAGAGACAAAAGTGAAAGACACAAATACAAGCAGAGCCTGGTAGGCTAGGCTCAGCATTGTTCAGGGTCTGGATGCCTGAGTCTAGCCCTGGGAAGCGAGGGACACAGGTCAGGCAGGGCAATGGATTCTCACTCCTCTCACCATTCTTGATTAACTTTTCTCTGCATTCCCCTATCACTGTTTTGGGTGCCCCTGGGGAAAAACAGAGGATCCAGGAGGAAGCTCGAAGGCATGTGGATAAACTATTTTGTCAAAGTCCCTATGACCATCTGCCTACACTACAGGCTCTCCCAGGCCAGAAACTCTGGATTCTCACATCCTAACAGGGGTGCACACATCCCAGCAGGGGGGGTGCACACATCCCAGCAGGGGGGGTGCACACATCCCAGCAGGGGTGCACACATCCCAAGAGGGATGCACAGATGTAGGATGATGAGGGAGAGTCTCATCACAGGGACAAAAAAGTTGTACTTAGAAACNTGCTAACAATGATAAGACAGGAAGATTACACAAGCAAGGAAAGAAAAATTTGCCCTATTTCTTAATTGATTGAGGCTTTCAGAAAATTCACCAACCAGAAGCCCATCCACTAAGGACCAGGCTCTTCTGAGACAATATTTCATTCATTGGTCAACCCCTGCCTGATATCCATAGAAAATTCCAGTAGCTACAGATAGGGCCTCAGAAGACTCAGACTCAGCTGTTCATGTTCAACAACTGAAATCTGAAGGATGACAAAAAGGAACAGAGAAAGGAGTCCAAATTATTAGATTTGTCCTTGTAGATGCCACGAGCTGGTCCATCTACCAAAAACCAACTGACCAAACAGCCTTCCCCCATCATAGGTCATGACATAAATACAACAGATGGCAATTAATAATTCAGGTGTTGACCCACTAGATGAATAATTCTCTGATGGAGGAACCTGATCAAGCAAGGCTTACAGGACCACAGACTCTGGAAACTGGTTGTTTCTGTCTGTAATTTTTTTCATGTGCCATTACATTTCTTCCCTAAAAACAGCTANGGGTATTTTCCCCACTGTCTGTGTGTTTATCATGTGTATATATTCCATCTACTGGACACACATATATCTGTGGGTGGTCAGGAAGATGATTTCTTCAAAAGCTGTATAATTTTGATGAATAGAAATAATACTAGCATATTTTTATAGCTCAGACTGACATAAGAAAATAACAATATTAACAATATTCTCAGTTACAAAGACAGCTTTTTACACCATTAGCTGATTTAAGACCTCAAAACAAATTTGGAGCAGACTGGTTGCCCCTGCATATGAATGGCACAGGGATAGATTCCCAGGTGTCTGTTGAACCAAGGTGAGGCATGAAGCAACTTTAGTGCCAGTCTCCTCAAATCTAACATTTCCACAGGAGTCCAGTCAGCTCTTACATAGCCTTGGGGATACCTGTCATTTGGCAGTTGTTCCAATAAGGTGATTAGATAAATGAAGGTTGTTGTTTGATAACTTTGGGCTGTTCCTCTCTAATTTTATAGTGTAATGGTGAGGATGGTTCTCCTTTAAATTCCTCTGTCTGGGTCTGAGTATCTCTATGGTCTGTTTTAATAAGTTTTTCTAAGGCTTGTATCTTGGCACTCATATCACCTAATTTTTTAGGGATAAAACAAGAATTATCAAAATGATAATTAACATTATGTCAATTCCAGTTAAGCTGAGTATCCCTTCATTTAATTGTTCCATTTAAACCATTCGTTGTGTAATCATACAGAGACCTAATTCCCTCCATCATAATAGTGTTCCCCATTTTTTAACATGGGAAAAAACTCTCTTCCCCCCTTTTTTTGCTTAACTAATTTCCCCCTTTAAGAATTCCTAATTGTCTCACCAAATCTGCTGACAATGATGGTGATGTTGCTGGTGAAGTGTGAGGCTGACAGATGCTGCATAGAACAGTAGAAACCCGAGCAGGTGTCAAGGCAGCTACCTAGTGTGGCTTTAGCCCAAGGACGGGGTCTGGGAGAAGCCCACATCCCACTGGGAGAGGGAGCTGGCTATCTGAAAAACACTCACAGGGGATCATGGGGAAGAAGCATGTGTGGCCAGAGTTGCCTGAAGGCAGAGCTGGTCGGTGGTGAGGGGCTAAGTCTGGTGGTGTTTGGAGCCCAAGCACCTGTGGAGTTTGCTGTGGAGAGGCTGCAACAGAAAAACCCCAAACTCGCTCAGAGGGCTTGGGGGAAAAAAAGGAAAACCTAGCCTGCAAGGCAGTGACTCTGGCAGGAGCCCCTTCCTGTAGCCCCGGTGTGTGCTGGTGGCTGCATAGCCATGGGCAAGAGGCTTTTTTTGTGTGAATTTGTGCCCCCAAAAGTTGGACTCCAGATGAAGAATGATCCTAATTAGTCTTTTCAATAAAAACCGGGAGTCAGATATCAGGGTTAAAGCTGAAAGAGCAGAGAAGCAAAGCAGCAGCCATCAGAGAACTCTTACCTCTCTGAATTCTCTGACCAAAAAGGNCTGAGATCCTGTCTCCACTCAGCCTTATCACTTCCTGTCTCCTGTCTGTACAGACTTCCAGGCCTTTATGGTTAACTAGTGGCTAGCTACACCCTCTGATCTCCAGGCAAGCTTTATTTGTCAGAACACAAACAAAATATCAAACACGCCACCTCTGATAAGCCTGAGAGATTGAAGGATAGAGGCCAGACCTGTTCAAATGCAAAGGCCAGGGCAATGGACAGGTGACAATCAGCCTCATGCCTATGTCCAGTAAGTAAGGATGCAGAGCTCTTGCACTAGAGGTCTCCTTGCTCCTATTTCCAGAGCAGGAAGGGGCCAACCACCAACTGAGGATGTCCAAGGAAATAGGGTGACAGGAAAACANAAAGGCAGCCTAACAAATCCCCCAAGATTTAGCCTTGTTCTTCTTTGTTTGACAAAATACACTCTGATTTAATGAAATNGTGTCANNTGTGCTCATGGTAACTGTTTTCATGTAATTGTGCGCCATTCTGTGCCCAAGANAACATGGATAAAACTTCATCTGTTCCTAATATTTTTCAAAAATAATTGATTAGCAAATCCTGTGGCAACTTCATCATCATNATTATTATTATTGNTTTTTTGNAATAGGGTTTCTCTGTATAGCCCTGACTGTCCTGGAACTTGCTCTATAGACCAGGCTGGCCTTGAACTCACAAGAGATATGCCTGCCTCTGCCTACCCTGTGCTGGTATTAAAGGCATGCACTACCATCGCCTGGCTCATTTTTAAATTGTGTGATAAAATTTCTCTTTTGTTATGNTGGATTAAAATGCATGTGTATATGTGTGAAAGCAAGTGCTTGGGGGATATAGTAAAAGGCCCGTCNTAGAAACTGAAGTACTCTTAACTTCCTAAAAACTATTAAAATGGTATTGTGGGGTNCATTAAATAAGCTTCCTAAAATCTTAATATCCTTAAATGCTACTTGTTTATTTAGAACAATACCCATTGAACTGTAATATAAGCATTCTAAAAATATTTATAAAATTGTCTTAAATTATGCATGTGTCTGTGTGTGGGTATGTACACAAGAATGCCTATAAAGTCTAGAGGCATCAGACAGACCCCTGTGGGATAGCAGTTGTGAGCTGCCTGACATGGGTGTTGGGAATTGAACTTTGGTCCTGTTTAAGAGCAGTTTGCGCAAGAAACACTGAGCCATCCTCCAGCTCCATAATATGGAGGTTTTGCTAAGCAACAAAACTTAGCATTTGCTACATAATTTTGATANGGATTTTTTTCCCAAAATAGGTTCTAGAAAGAAATTAGAATTTCATTTCATTTTTCTTTCTAGTCAAAGNTAACAGAAAAACAAGAATACCTAAAACTGGTTTATGTTAATCAAAATGCCTCTAAGAAATGTACATTAAAATCCTTTTATTAGATTAATAGTGATAGATTTATTTCCAACAATATTCCTAATCTTGAAATGATAATTGTGAGATTTTTATCGAAGCTGTAGTATTCGTGAAATGATGGCTATATACACTTGTCAAATACATTTATGTTAAATTTTCTTTGCATAATGAAAATTACAGGCGATAGAATCCCAGCAAGCAGGACCATCCAGAATCTGTGTAAGCTTTCTGTGTGTGTAAGGGGGAAAGGCTCTGTTACTGAGGCTACCTGAAAAAGAGAGAGAGAGAGAGAGAGACAGACAGACGGAGAGAATGTGTGCGAGAGCGCTAATGTCTTCAAATCTAGGATAATTGTTAACTTACAGTTGTGATCATAAGGTATGACATTTATTGCCAATCTGCCTGTGCTCTCCTCTTTCAACAAAAGCCCAGGGTTGCCAAGAAGCTTCTCTTGTCTGATTTGAAACTAGAGAAAAAAAATAGTCATTTTAAAGCTGAGCTGTTGACACCTGTACATCAGCTTAAGCACAGGCAGTGATCAGGTTAGGCACGATGTCTTTGTGACCTAAAGCCTTCTACTTTGTGTGAAGAGTCATGTCTTTTAAAGTCCAGACATTGGGTTAAGGATTGTGTAACACTGATATTGAGGAAGTAATCAGATAACAGTCTAACTTAACACTGACAAATGAGGGGCTGGAGAGATGGCTCAGCAGTTAAGAGCTGGCTGCTCTTCCAGGCGACCTGGGTTCAATTCCTAACACCCACATGGCANTTCACAACTGTTTGTAACTCTAGTTCCATGGGATCTGATGTTGNCTGTAGGAACCTGGCACTTAAATGGTACACATACACACATGCAGGCAAAATGCTCAGACACATAAAATAAAATAAAATAAAAGATTTTAAAAAACCTGACAAATGATAGATGCAAATAAAAGCTTCAAAGTCTTTGGTTCTTAAGTCTGTCCTTATGCATGGTGTGGTGGTCTGAATGAAACTTGCCCTTGTAGACTCAGAAAGTAGCATTATTAGAGGTGTGGCCTTGTTGCAGTAGGTGTGGCCTTGTTGGAGGAAGTATGTCACTGGGAATGGGGTGGGCTTTGGGGTTTCAGAAGCTCAAGCCAGGCTTAGTGGCTCACTCTGTCTTCCTGCTGTCTGCTGATTCAGATGTAGAACTCTCAGCTACCTCTCCAACACCATGTCTGCATGCATGCCATCATTTTGGAATTGTAATGTATACCCCATGCCATTATATGTTGGAAGTATGTGATCTGCTTTTTGATTTTGGTTTTATAGGGGATGACAGATAAGAGACAGTATGAATCTTAGAAGAGACTTTGAACTTTGGACTTTTAAATAAGTTTGAGACTGTTACAGACTATGGGAACTTTTGAAGTTGGACTGAATGCATTTTTGCATTATGATATGGCTACAAGCCTTTGGGGGCCAGGGAGTGGAATGTGGTGGTTTGAAAGATAATGGCCCCCCAAAGGAGTAGCACTATTAGGTGTGGCTTTGTTGGAGTAGGTATGGCAGGCCTTGTTGAAGGAAGTGTGTCACTGTGGAGGTGGGCTTTGAGGTCTGATATTTACTCAAGCCATGCCCAGTGAGTCAGTTCACTTCCTGTTGCCTACAGCTGTCTCTCAGCTCCCTTTTCAGCACCATGTCTGCCCACACACCACAATGTCCTGCCATGATGATAATGGACTAAACCTCTGAAACTGGAAGCCACTCAACTGAACGTTTTCCTTTGTAAGAGTNGCCATGGTCATGGTGTCTCTTCACAGAAAGAGAAACCCTAACCAAGACAAATGGGTGTCAGGTGTTATGTAAATGGCCCATAAATTGTCACAACTCTTGTGATCAGGCACCATTGAGCTTCTGACCTTTCTGGGTCTCTGTCCCTCTTTCTTGCTCACAAGTTCTCTATTCCTTAACAAACTGCCCCTGTTTCTAGTATGTGTAACTATATGTGTTTTTCCATGTGTCTCTGGTTCAGTTCCTTATTCTGGGACACATGAACCTAGAAATTCCTTAACATTCCCTGTGCCATCTATATTCATTCACCTCTATCANTCGAGAGGGCTGTTTATTGTGCAGATGCCACAGTCATCCATTTTCTGCAAGTAATGATTGAACAAATCCTAATTGGGCTTAATAAAAACCTGGAGCCAGATATCAGGATGAAAGCTGAAAGATCAGAGAAGCAGAGCAAGCCACAGCCACCACCTCTTACCTCACCAACTCCTCAGCCTGAAAGAGCGGGAGTTCCTGTCTCCTCCTGCCTTGTATTCCTTTCTCTGCCTAGCCGTATCACTTCCTGTCTCAACTTTCCTAGTGCTGGGATTAAAGGTGTGTGATCCCAAGTGCTGAAATTAAAGGTGTGTGCCACCACTGCCTTGCCTCTATGTTTAAGCTAGTGGTTTTTTCTGTCCTCTGATCTTCAGGCAAATTTTATTTGTTTAAAATATCACCACAAGAAACTCCTGTAAGCACGCTGGCCAACAAAGATAGACTTGAGTGGATTCATTTTGTTGGTCTGTCATGGCCCTTATCATCTACAAGGAGGAGAAGAAATGGACACCTACTAACTAAACTTGGTTCAAAGTTAANTAAAATGCTAAATGCTATCATCTTTGTCTGGTTCTTTTGAGACATGATTTATATAGCCTGAGCTTGTCTGGAACTTGCTACATAGCCTTGCTTGGCCTTGAACTTGCAGCCATACTCTTGCTTCAGTCTCCCATGTGCTGGAATTAGAAGAGTGTGCCACTATGCCCAGAAAATGTCACTATCTTTAAATGAATTCAAAACTAAGTACTGTTAAATGACTATTAATTATAATATGGTGATTACTTGCTCCAATNCCCTCCTGTTCCTTTTGGCTCGCCCTGTCTATCTAAGCTCCTCTCCTCTTACTGTTGNTGTGTTTTTTAGTTTTTGAGCTAGGGTCTTACCTTATAGGCCAGGTTGACTTGAGACTGACCATGGTATCTGGCAACCTGGTTTTGATTTCAAAGCGATCTTCCTGTCTGAGCCTCCTAAGTGTTGAGATTGAAGATAAGAACCACTGGACCCTNGTTTGAATTTTANAATGTTGAAGTTCCCCAGGGTTCTGTCTCCCAACTTCTGTTTTCTCTCAACCCATCTACTCCTTTCCTCACCGGTACCCAAAGTTTGGGTCATTTCCTCCTTGTCGGTNATTCCTAGAGTTGTATTTCCAGCTCCTACTGGTTTGTAGAGCCACTTTTATTTTTATGACAGCTTGTAAATATTTCCACAGTCTTTTCAGTGGATGTGGCAAAGTGAATAAGCCTGCATCTTCAGTGTTACCATGCTCCCTCTCCACCTTCTTCAAGNACCATTGCATGATGTTTTCATTATAGTGACTATATGATATTGATCTTAATATCACCACCATGCACAGTGCTGTCACGCATTAGATAAATATTTGTTGAATGAATTAACGAATACATGAACAGTAAAGCTAAAGCTTTAATGTGTCTCTCAGGTAGCCTATTAGGAAAACAGAATAATTCATATATTCACAAAGCGTCATTTTTTTGGCTGTGGTGGCTAACTGCAGCTCCTATGGAATCATGCCTGCCAGAATTCACACTCCCGTGCAAACCATTCTCACAATGAAATCTCCTCGTTGGTCACTACAGAAGCTGTTGTCATGAATGCCGCTGACCTCCTAAAGTTTAGTGTCCCAAAGAGATCATGGTGAAACAGTCTTTCATATTTAGTCTTATTTTTATGCACACCTATCACCCTAGGACTGAGGGATGAGGGCCAGTAATTGGAATGCTGGAATTAATGTTACACCCATAATCAAAACTATCAGCGCAGAGCAGCTTCAAACCAAGGCGTCTGAGTCCTCGTCAGCCCCTGAAATCGCTTTCCTTTTAGGCAGAACTGGTGTAGNAACCACTGCAGGTGCGTTTTTGCCGAAATCCAACACAGCTATGGCGAATACCAAGGAAGTGTGTTGTTCCTGGCAAGTGGCTTATCCCGGAGTAGCTTCCTCCAGCCACATGGGGGTGTGCCAGGGCGCGACAGTCCACAGGGGACACAGCCTGCCGNGGACCGCTGGGTTACTGGGATGCCCCACTACGTGGGCGGGGCAAAAGGCGTCCGGGATGTCCCAAGGGCAGGAAGTGAGGGGGCGGGGCTTGGGAGGGTGTGCGCCTGCGCGGAGGCCGGCTGCTGGATCCCGCTCAGGCCCCGGCTAGAGTGTGCGTGTTCACGGTGACGGCTCGGCGTTC
>LZPO01087259.1:126064-146948 GCA_001675575.1 Neotoma lepida | reverse complement strand
ACAGCTAATATACTCAGCCATAATTATTGAAAGGTAGATCTGGGGGCCATAGTGGTACAATACCACAACAACCAATTCTAGTACCTAAGAGGTGGTACTAGATGACACGTATTTTGTCTGATTTATTAAGTGTTTGATATTAAGATATAGTCATTTAAGAGTAAATTTCTTGCCTATAGAAATATAATTGACCTTGTNTCTAACAATCAACCTACCCACCTGTCTGGCCCCCTTCCCTGTCTTCCCTTCCTTCCCAATCAGTGTTTCCCCATCTTATTATTAGTGTGACATCCAGAAATGTCAGCACAAGCTGATTGTGGGCAACTTTGTTTTCCCTGATCTTAGNAGGAGGAAATGTCTGGCTTTTCACATCAGTTCTCATGGTTCTTGTAAGGTTTCTTAGAGGCTGTATTAGTTATGTTTCTGTTGCTATAAAGCCCATGACCAAGGTAGCTTATGGAAAGAAGAGTTTATTTGAGCTTATGATTCCNGAGGGATAAACCTAGTGTGGCAGGAAAGGATGGCAGTGAGCAGCAGGTATGGCAGCAGGTGCAGGAAGTCAAGAGCTCAGATCTCAAGTAGAGCAGGAGGTGGAGCGAGCCAACTGAAGGTGCCTCCAGGCTTTTAACCTTAAAGCCCCAGTGACATGTTTTCCATCAAGGCTNTATTGCCCTCACCTTCTTACAAATGTGCAAATGCCTGAGCTGTGGGGGCATTCTTCATTCAGACCACCACAGGGGCTGACCATCAGGTTGAAGAGTCTGCCTTTAGTTCCTCATGGTTTGGCAAATGTTTTTAATTATGAAAGAATATTGTAACTTGTCATTTACATTTGTTGAATTTATTGAGATGGTTATGTTTTTTTCTCCTTCAATCTGTTAATGTGGATTGGCTACATTGATTTTTTTTTAAGTTAAGCTAACTTTTTGTTTNTGGAAATAGGCTCAATTTTGTCAGTTTTAGTATCCTTTAATAAATGGCTAGAATTGGTTTGCTGGTGTTTTGGTTAGATGTTGTGTCTGTGTCCATAGGAGACAGTGGCCTGAAATTTAGATTTTCAGGAGTGGTTTCTCTTGAATGCCCCTCTCATTCTCATATTCATGAAGGTGGCAGATTTCAAGATGAATCCTTACAGGGTGGGGACTCTCTGTATGCAAGGCTGTATGTTTTCCTCAGAGAGCATCTGTACCTGTCAGGTGTTGACAGGCTGTTATTTTATGTTTAGTTTAAAAACACATTCTTGTTTTCTCTGTGATTTCTTCTTAGCTCATGCATTATTTGGGGGTTATTGCCTAGTTTTTGGACCTTTTGTGGGTTTTGGTTACCGTGTGTTTTGACTTCTAGCTCACATTCTGAGTGGAGAGCACACTGAGTGAGAAGGATCTTTGAAGCTGTCTTATTTTCTGTCTCAGTGTGTGATCAAGACCGCAGTGTGGGGTGTTCTTGTAGAGCTTCTGCCCTCGGAGACACAGTGTTCAGTGGATGACTCTTTTGTCAAGTGTGTTGATTTTGTTGTTTCAGTTCTTTTATTGAAGAGATTATTATTCAGCTATTTTATTATTTATCATTGTTCACATTTTCCCTCCCCCTTTCTAATTCTCTACAGAGCTGTCTAGCCTTTCATTACAGTTATAGAGTTTATCTCTCTTTGGTTCTGTCATTTATTTCTTTGCATAGCTTATAACTAGCTATCTTCCTNGTAGCTTGATGCTTTTTTATATATCAATATAAAAATATTGCTCAGGGCTAGACAGGTGCTCAGTGATTAATAAGGCTTGCCGCTCTTGTGGGGAACTGAGGCCTGTCCATTCCTAGCACCCAGGTGGCTCACAGCTGCCTGTGACTCCAGCTTTAGTGAATCAGGTACCCTTTTCTGGCATCTGTGGGCACCTGCACTCATGTGCACACACGCCCACACAGACAGACAGACAGACAGACAGACAGACAGACAGACACACACACACACACACACACATGCACCATTAAAAATAATGTTTTAAAACTCATTTTTAAAGAAAAATATCTTTGGTTTCAGGTAATGCTTCTTGACTAATGTCTGCCTTTTCCTTTATTCTTGTTTCCACCCCCCCCTTCCTCCCATGTTTCTTCTGGGTTGTTTGAGAGTGTTGTGTCTTTTGCGTTCTCTGGTTGTCAATCTCTTTGTGTCTTTTTATGCATATCTTATAAGTAGCACCTACTTTTCCCTCCTTTAATCCTTGCTTTTGGGGGAGTGTGCACTCTAGCTTGTGTTTCTTTTTTCTTTTCTTTTTTTTTTTTCTGAGACTGGGTTTCTCTGTGTAACAGGCTTGGTTGCCCAGGAACTCATTTTGTTAGACCAGGCTGGCCTCAAACTCAGGGATCCATCTGCCTCTGCCTCCTGAGTGCTGGGATTAAAGGTGTGCTGCACTGCACCTGGCAAGTTTGTGTTTCATACTGAGGTGATGCAGAACATGTTTCACGTGCATCTCTGTCATTCCTATGTCTTCCTCTGTGAATTGTTTGGTCAGATATTTTGCCTGTTCTTAAATAGGGTTGTTGGCCTTCTTGAATTTATATGCTCTTCAGTGCACTTGCTAGGTATAAATCCTTTGTTAGCTATGTGTATTGCAAGTATTTTCTATCATTCTGTGGCACCTTTTAATTTTTTAATGGGTTTATTTTGAAGAACAAGGTTTAATGTTTTTATGAAGCCTATTTTTTTTTGCTTTGAGTTTAATTATTGTTCTAGTTTCCTAAGATGGGAGCTCAGATAATTATTTTTAGACTTTCATGTTCCTAAATTAACACAGGCAGTTAAGGCTAAAATTTTCATTTCTCATTATTTGATTTTGAAACATTTTGATACATGTTTTTATCATTGCCATTAAGTAATAATGTTTCCTAATATCCTTTGTAATTTTCTTCTTTCATATACAGATTGTTTTAATTCATTTAATGTCTAGATATTTGGAGTTTGTCTAAATGTTTCATTGTTTGTTTCTAATTTACTTTCTTGCAAGTCAGAGAACATGCTCTGTAGAATCTTAATCTTTGTGCTGGCTGTTTTTATATCAACTTGACACAAGCTAGAGTCAACTGGGAAGAGGGAACTTCAATTGAATGTCTGCATAAAATTGGCTTGTTGGGAAGTCTGTAGTGTATTCTCTAGTGACGTGTGAGGGCCCAGCGCACTGCAGATAGTGCCACTCATGGGCTGGTGGTCCTGGCTGCTGTAAGAAAGCAGACTGAGCAAGCCATAGGGAGCGAGCCAGTAAGCAGCATTAGCTTTCTTCCATGGCTGCTGACTCAGCTCCTGCCTTGAGTTCCTGCCCAGCTTCCTTTGATAATGGAGTGTGAACTGGGAGAGTGAGCTGGAGTAAACCCTTCCTCCCTAAGTTGCTTTGGTCTTGGTGTTCTCACAGTAGAAACCTAACTATAGAAACTTGGTTTGGGGGAAGCCCTTGGCCTGTCTTGGTGACTGTGCTGCACAGTAACGGAGTGGCTTTCTACAACCAAGTGTTAGGTTGAATTAGTTCACTGTATCATTCAGGCTAATATTCTAATCTCCTTTGGAGAGAAGAGTTTGAAACATTGTAACTATAAATGTGAACTTGTCCGTTAGTTTTAGCTTCATGCAATTTGAAGTATATTTTAGACATATATTTGGGATTCTTTTTTTTTCTTTTGAATTATTTGATATTTTGAAGTAAATTTATTTATTTATTCATTGTTTGTTTATTTGTTTGATTCAGGGCACCACTCTGTAGCCCTGGTTGGCCTCACAGAGAATGCACCTGCCTCCCAAGTACTGGTATTAAGACCTGTGCCACCACACCTGGCTTCTTTTTCTTTATTTCTTCTTCTTTTTCTTCTTCTTCTTCTTCTTCTTTTTTTTTTGTCTCTCCTAATTTTTTTTTTAATTTGAAGCCACTTCAGCATTCTGAATGTATTACTGCTCACTTAGTTATCTTATTTATTTGTTTGGCTTTTGCCTTTGGTGTAAATTAGATAAGCCTTTTAGATTTACTTAAACATTATTGACCATGGTTATATTTAGTTTTGTCATTTTTCTCTTTGTGTTACTGCAAACTTGGGGTCTTTTAATGGTCACTAGAAGACAAAGAAGAAGTTGGGGTCCCCTCTTTGTTTTTCTAAGTTGCATTAATACAAGAATTTAAGGATGAACTCAAATAGAAGCTCAAGGACAGTTTTGTAGGAGTTTAAAACAAAACAAAACAAAATAAAAAATGAAAACTCAGGGCAGGCCAGCTGTAGATCCAGAGGAATGAAGAGGAGGAGAAGAAACTATGCTGTCTCATTGGGCACAGAAGTCAGTACAGGGTGGACAGGCAGCCATGTGGTGGGGAGAGGTGCTTCCGAGACAGAGTAAGAAAGCCAATGTCGGAGAAGCCAAAGTGTCAGGAAAAGCACACTTAGAAAAGCGATAGAAAGAAGAAAAGAAATTATTCTTTTCTGAATAATTTTGAGAAGTGGACAGACTTGAGAAGCCACATGACTGTGGTTCTATAAGCCACTGGATGAGGGGAGAGGATCCTGGGAAGCAAAAGTTTAGTTTCTCCTTAAAAGACCAATTATTCTGCTTATCCCTTTAGCATAGTGAGCTTACATGCTTAGGGGTGATCCCTTGACTGAGTGGGGCCAACTGGAATGAGAAACTTTTGTCTTAGTATTTTAAATGAGTTTCACAAGTGGATAGATTGTTTCTCTGGTCCTATTGACTCAGGCCACAGTTGGATTTTAGCAATCTACGTGCACATGGCTGTTTTCAACAGTTTTCCTTTGGTGGGGGCATTGCTTCTAACTCCCCACTGCTTCTAGAAAATGGCCTTAAGTTTAGCCACTGCATCTTATGCACACATATATTGTTCTAAGGCAGGGCCACAAACAGTTTACAAAAGAGAACTAGGAAATGTAGAAAAATCAAAGCCAAGCTTTCAACTTAGCTTTAGTCCAAAGCACAGTAAAATCTTAAAGATCAGTGGATCCTGAACAGATTTCTCAGAAAAATCATTCCCATACCAGAGTCTGCTTAAAAAGTAGATTTCTCATTTGCCTGATTTTCTACCTTTTGCCCTCTCAAACCAGTGAGGGATTTGACTGGACTTGAGGCAGAGTGTCTGTATGGCTGTAAGCATGTCTGCTANTAGCTTTCTCTCTTCCATCTGAGAACTCTGGGAGGCTGTTGCTCTGGGACCATGGTGGCGCCCGATGGAATGGTTGAGCCTTATTTATTCTATAGTTTTTCAGTCTTAAATTCTTTTCTGGCTTCTGTTTGATTTATAGTTTCCTACAACTGTTAAATAACAGTTACTTCTAATCAAGGTTTTAAAGTTGTCATCTGTTGTAGGATTTGTGTGACCAACTGCTCCTTTTTCCATTACTGCAAGCTGATATGCTTTTGTGGGGCACAAGATTTTAAATCTGGAGTTATTTCTCTCAGCAGGTTGATGATATCCCTTTTGAGATGCCATTCTGCTGTCTTTCTGGTGTTTTTGGCTTTCTTTATTCATGGTTGCTAATTGTGCATTTTTGTCTTTGCTTTTCTGTTGGTTGATGTGAAGTATCTACTTCCTATGTGTTTTCTTTGTATTTACTGTGCTGACTGTGGCTGGGTATTTTTCACCAGTTTGATAGATTCTCATTGATCACATTTTAACATAGAGCATTTGCTCCTTTCTTTCTCACTTCTCGGATTGGAAATATACGTAATTATTTATTTTAGAGCCTCCCGTCCCTTTTTCATTACTTTGTTTTTAAAGTGGAAACGGAATGCTTGTCAGCATGAATGCTTTCTATTGTAGTTCACTAATCTTAGTCTTGTCTATACGCATTCTGCATTAAACTCTCTGTTTGTCAGATGTGTCTTCATCCAGAAGAGTGATGCTGTCCAGGCTAGNCCCCCGAGCGTGGCATGTGTTCTGCAGCTCTCCCCTAGCCCTTTCCCAGAACCCTGGCCCTCAGCTTTATCTTCTCACAGCACCAAGTCTTTACTTGGTTTGGGGGCTGCATTTTCTTTAATTTCTTCCATCTTCTTTAAGAATGTGCAGATGTTTTAGTGAATCAGTGCTGTCTTTTGCTCTGTGTCTCCCTTGTCTATTTTTTTAACCTCCGTCTTCTCCTTTGTGAGTCACAGACAGGCAGTATGCAGAGTAGACACCAGGTAACTCCTTTTCTTAGTTTAATAGTAACCTCACTATTAGTTTCTCCATAAGCTTCTGTAGTAAGTGGTTTGGGCAGCATGTATGGAGGATGCGCGGATGTTTATCGTTGCCAGGTTTCTCACCAGCAATAACAAAGGACAAAGTTACACCCCCNTCACTGAACCAGTCTCCAGGTCTCTAGATTTAATGNTNGTCATTCCCCCTCCCACAAACACCTTTGCTCTGTTTTTACTGTCTCTTGTCCTCGTGTGCAAAACTTGGGGTATTCTTGACTAATGCTAAACTTTCAGATATGGCTGCCTTGATGAGCCTAAAGTTTTGATTTTCTAGCCCTATAAGACAGCCTTCATTCCCTCTTCCTGTTGGATTCCTGCCAGATTCTGCCATGTTTTCAGCCTGTTGCTCTTCCCACTTCAGATGGCTCCCTGATGGGAAGGAGTGCTGAGGTTGGACCAGCTTCAGTGAGTCTCCTCCTTTCAAGATTTTGGTGTCTNTCTTGGCTGGCCTGGTAACTCTTCATCCTCTGGCCAAGGACACTGGCTGTTATGAATTACTTTACACAACCAGAAGAGAATGCTCGTGACTTTGAAGTAGCTACTGAGTGTTTTGTCAGAATGATAAGTTGAGTATTTATCATTAGTAAACATTTGGATAATTTCTAGGAATTAGTAATATTGTAAATAATTTTGGAAAAGACATTCTATTTATACATCCATAAACTCCGTGAGTTTTCCCCTCCCTTCTTTCTTTCCTTCCTTTCTCTTTTGCTCTTTCCCTCCTTCCTTCCTTTTTTCTTTTCTAACTTTCTTTCCTTTTTTCTTTCTCCCCTTCCTTCCTTTCTTTCTCTCTGAATTCATATTCCCTGCCCTCTTTCTCTCTCCCTCTCTCCCCTGCTCCCCTCTCCCAACTAGCTCTCATCACTGGGATATAGATATATGTGTGTGTGTATACACATATGTGTATATATATACACACATATATATCAATTTTAAAGGATACTCTGTTCAGAAATGCTAATGCCAGATTTCACCAACCTGTGAGACTACCTTTTTTTCCCCTTAATATCCACAACGCTATGTTCAATCATGTTAAGTTTTGTCAATTTGGAGGGAAAAAATCATATCTTTAAATTTTTTGAACTAGGATTGCTCCTCAAACTCACTGCGTAGACCAGGATGGCCTAGGACTCACAGAGACCCACCTGTCTCTGCCTCCAGAGTGCTGGGATCAAAGGCATGTGCCACCATGCATGGCCTGTCATTAGGTTTTAAAATATCATTTTCTAGTGTCGTGGAAAAGCTGAGCACACTGTCTCAATTGTATTGGCTCCTTTATATTCTCAACTGCAGAGTGCCTTCAGGGTGCTTGTTGGTTAGATGTTTAAAATGTATGTTTTAGGATCACACGTGGAGTTTCTGAGTGGCTGTAGATGAAGAAGCTCTGGGGAAGTGTTTAAGAGCAGCTAAATGCTGTTATGTCCAGGCAGATCAGGACAACAGCTGTCATAGTCCAGCTCTGGGTTGGAGTACTTGGTAAGTCCTCTCCTCTGAGAGTAGACAAGTTAGTGAAGAAATGATGAAGCCTCTTCGATTATAACATGGCAAANCATTTTGAAAAAGTATATTTGGACAGGTAAGAGCATGGTTGCATTTTCTAAAGCACACTAAATGTTGTGTTGTGCAACGTGAGACTTCCAGTTGTGATAATATGGTCTGTTTATGTCAAGCACAAAGAAATGTTGCTATAGATGTTAAATCTGTCTTTGTTATGAAACACTCAAGATAAAAAATGCCATCTCTAATGTACAAGTATTTATTTCCTGTCAGAAAGACAAGCAGTATGAAAGCTTCGAATATAGTGTTTATGCTGCCTTTATTCTGCGAAAGCATCCTTTTAGATAATAACACCTCTAGCTCCAGTTACTGCTTGCTCTACCAGAACTGTGCTCAGTGCTGGAGGTGTGGTACCTCTTCTTACCTACTGCACAGCATTCCAAGAAGTGGTTACTGCTGTGATCATCACATCTACTTTTTGCAGGTGAAGGAGTTGAAGCCCATACAGGCTATGTTAGCTTCTTTTTCAAAGGTACAATGGTAAAAGTTGTGATTCAAACTGGAATGGGACAGAGATTTTTTTTTCCTCGCTCATTATGGAGACATTTATTCTGATATGAGATACAGTGGTCACTTTCCTTGTTGAGAGCAGACACTTGGCAGGAAGCCATCTAAGAGAGAAGATGCTGTTGTTGTTGGCTTTTGGCTTATGGTTCAAGGGGATACAGTCATGGTGCATACAGTCTGGCATGGAGGTGGGAACATGAGGCATTGATCATACTGTCTCCCTAGTTGGGAAGCAGAGAGTGGACAGGAATCGAGNCCAGGCTATACAACCTCAATGCCCACACCTAATGACCTGCTCCTTCTGTGAGGATCTACTTCCTAAAGGTTTCATACCCTCCCAAACAGCACCACTAGCTGGGACCCATATTCAAACCCACATTCGGACCATAGTATGAACTTAATACTCTCACCCTTCTGTGTTTAGTATCAAAGTCTAAACCTGTTTTAGGCACTGGCAGTGTAGAGGAATCAACTGCCAAGGACACTAAGTAGAGTCCTAATGCTAGCATGGCTGCTGAGCTAGACCACCCACATTTGGGACTCTGCCTTTCCAGGTAGCTGCATGATCTTGAACAGGTTTTTTTTTACTCTCCTGCATCAGTTTCCCCACCTGGGTGATAGTACTTGAACATTTCTCATTGAGTCAATACAATTCAAGTTCCTAGGGCACCAGTGTTCTGCCTGTGCATGTCCCATTGTCTGCTTCCTCTAGTCCACAAAGACCTCAAGCTTATATATTCAATACTGAAGCCTGGAGTTTTACCCATCTGCTTCCAATCTACTCCTTTCCCTGACAAACGCTCTGCACTGTATTCAGTCTTGCTGTTTTACATGCCTGCAGCCTGTTGTCATTCTTACTCATTTAAGAATGAAATCTGATCTTTCACCAAGTCCTGGCAATTCTATCTATAAAATATGTCTCAGCATGTTTCTGTTTCTATGGCTAGCATCCTTTACTGGAATGAACTTTTGCAGCAACTTCATTATAGCTTTCATTGACTCCATTCATCCTCCCCCTCCATTCCACTCTCCTCCCAGCTACACGTAATGAAGCAGGTCTGGTGAGGCAGTGTTGGCCTCTAGACTTCTACTCAGTATCTGGGCTGACAGGCCTCTATTCTGATGGATCTTTTTTTTTTTTGTTTTGTTTTGTTTTGTTTTGTTTTCTTTTTCTTTTGACATCACAATAGTCTGATCCAGACCCAGGTGGTAGCCTTCCTCTATGACATGATTTTCATTTATTCACTGAACACCCATTTGCTGCATGCCTGCTATCTACCAGGTGATTGGAAGTCAGAATGTTAGTAGGAGATAATTTTAACAAAGTTTGGAGCATCATGGTAGAGACATACAGATAGGTTCATCCCATGGAAGAATGCAGCAGAATGGTAGAACTTGTATCCAGGCTTAAATGACAGCCTAGGAAGGGGACTGAGAAAGAAGCATTTAAAACAGAGCTCTATGAGACAAGTAGTAATTATCCTGGTGTGGTGCTGGGGGACGTCTTGGGAGATTTGGTATAGAAAATAGTATGGTCAGAGGTAAGGAAAACAATGCCCATTCTGGGAATTGAAATCTCTCTGTGGCTAAAATATAGACAGTTTAGGAACATCCATGGTAAGATGGAATGGAAAATGTAGGCTGAGACTTAGTGGTCTTAAGGACTTTAAACCCTGAGTTCAGGGGTGGAGACTTTGGGTGTCACAGAGGTCTTGGAACTCTGATTTCTTTCATGTGACCACAGGCAGGTTACTTAGCCTCTGAAAAGAGGCTAATGATACTCCTATTTAAAGAGTTACTCTGAGTGTCTGAGGCTTGATTCCTATTTGTGGCCTATACCCTACCCTGTACCCCGATGAGATGCTTTTGTGTGTGTGTGTGTGTGTGTGTGTGTGTGTGTGAAACAGCTGAGCAAACTCCCCAATCCTGCCCTGTAATTCCAATCACATTGCCAATTATGATTAGATTTCCTTATAATTATAGCTTAGCTTCCTTTGTCACATGCCTAAAAGAGAGCAAAGGTGTTGACCCAGGGACAGACACACCTACATTGCATAGTTGGCTCGGCTGCTGTAAGTTGCCATTACCATTCTGTATTAGACTGGAGAGTATGGTCAAGGGGAGCTGTTTCTGAGAGGTAAATTTGTTGGTTATGCATTGCCCCATTGGGTTCATGAGCATTCAAGGCCAAGGACCAAACAGAATATAAGAAATTCACTAAAATGAAGTTACTTATGAGGGATTTTCCAAACAAGAATCTATCTTTCCTTAAGATTCTTTCTCCTTCTTCTCTACTATTCACTGGGAAGAAGTTAATTTTACATGCTTATGTTTTTATAGTTTAAACTTTGATTTTGAAGAGCTTTGAAAGTTATCATTATTAAAAATTATTAGAATGGTTAATTTAGAATTAGTGATTAACTTGTAGGTCTGCTGTGAACTGAGATGGAATTAATGGTTCAAATCAGCTGGGCAAAAGACTGTTTGATTTTGTTGATGTGTTTATTCATTTGTCATTGTAAGGATATTTTGACACTTGGCAGTCATTTGTAGAAATGACTTCTATTTTTTAATTTCACAAGCAACCAAACCATCTGTATTCATTTTTGAGTATCTGTACTGAAATCTAAAAAAAGAAAGCTAATTTTCTTTTAATGCTTCTAAACTGGGGGCAGGCTCCTTGGGGGACATTATGTATGATTGCTTTTGATTATTGCAGAGACAGGGGACATGTGGATGTGTTATTTAGTTTAGTGGATGGGGACTAAGGATGATAACCACACTGGAGTGGTTTGAGAACCCTCACTGGGAGGGAGTGTCCAGCCCTAGAGCTGCTAAGGACCCTTCTGGAAGGAGGCACTGCTGCTTGCTGCAAGTGGCCTGAAATAGCTATGCTCATAGCACCATCTAGCGAGGGAAATGGGCAACAGCAGAATCCATTTTATCACAGAAATAAGAATCCAAACTTTAAAATTTGTGTAAAACCGTAGATTATAGAACCATAAGCTTTTGGACCCTGCAGGGAAACTGGAGCTAATTTAATTCAACTTCTCCTTTTACAGGTAGGGATACTAGAGTCCAAAGTGCTGACGTGACTTACCTAGTAGCATATTTGGCCCTTGTCTTCCAGGTTAGTACTGAGTCTTCAGCACAACAAACTGCCTTTGTGCTGTACTTGGATGAGTATGTAGGTTCTTAGATTAGTCATGTAAGAATGAATAAACAGCAAACGAGAAAGCCTCATTTCATAAATGTGTTCTAAAGTAACTTCCACAACACATACATTATGCCCAAATCTTATTTTGAACCCATTCCCCACAGAAAATGAGTATTAATTTGATTTTTAGTTGTTATGATTTGCATTGAGTACTGAGTCTACACGAGACAAGAAAGAAATGTGTGTAAAATTTATTAAAAATTTGCCAGCTTTACTGACTGATGAACTAACACAATGGCCATCAAAAGATGCAGAATACTCAGGCAAGGGCTTTAAAGTTATTGGACCACACAATAACAAGAGCCCATTTCTCTGCTGTGTTGGCATATACTAAGTGTTTCTGATAAATGAATTTTTAATTGACAAATCCTGAGGGTGATTTAGCTACCAGTATCTTATGTCACACCCAGTTGGAAAAGAGCAGTTTTAAATTATTGATTGGAAAAACTGTTGTTTAGAAGTGACTTACAGAACAAGAGTGAGTTTAACAGGAGATACCCTGAGCACTTGAACACTGAGCCCGTGAGTACAGATGGAGGGGAACTGACTCTCTGTAGATGCTGAGGACAGTACAGGGGAACTGACTCTCTATAGATGCTGAGGACAGTACAGGGGAACTGACTCTCTATAGATGCTGAGGACAGTACAGGGGAACTGACTCTCTATAGATGCTGAGGACAGTACAGGTGATGCTGGTGATGGTGTTGACAGCTGACCTCAGTAATATTTTTCTATGTGCTGGGTCCTGTCCCGAGTGGGTTATGTGCAGTATTCTTTAGGTCTTCATTTCAGCCCTTGAGGTACAGGTACTGTTATTTGCTTGGTTTTACAATGAAACTGGAAAATGGAGAAGTTAAATACCGTGGTGCATCTCTCATTGATGGTAGGTTTTTCCCCACTCCAAGAAGAGGTGCATTCTTGTGGGATGTGGAACTTCTTTCTTCTAGGCTGCTGGAAACAATCTTTGTCTTCTATGGCATCACTTCTAAAAATGCTGTTTTTATGTTTTGTTCCTTTCAAATGTCATAACATTCAAATTGTATTTTCCTAGTTCTTGGCCCTTCTATAGCAGTCCTTTGTAATCCTGTCTCATGCCTACCACATGTCTGTGTGGAATGCAGAGGGGATGCCAGAACATCTGGTTCAGATGTACGGTGCTACTGGCATTCAAAACAGACTCAGAACTCAGGCTTTTCCTCCATGGGGGGAGGAGTGATGGCTGACAGGANTTGTATTGGAGAGGCAAATGAGTAGAATTATGAAGTCCAGAGCTCTTTTCAGTTTGCACTTGCAGTGAGCATTTTGGTGATAGGTGGGATAGAGCTTGGTCTTTCTCTGGTGTTGTGTTAGCATTGGGAAATGTTCAGGTGTTAAGGGTGGTTCTTATAGTACTGTATGCCTTATGGATATCACATCTTGCTGAGTTTATGATAAAATAGAACACATTTATTGTCAATTAATGTCTCTTACTGCATGTTCATGCATGTTGTTATTTTAATCTGGATTTAACTAGATCCTTCTTTATTTATGAATTCATGACACCATCTCTTACGACCAGACATAGTGTCTTGTAATTACTGTAGGCTCCTGGCTCCTCCCTCTGGGAAAGGAAGACAGAAACATCATGTTCTGGGTTCTGAACTGGCTGTTTTTCATCCTGATGATCTGCAGCATTAAGTTTCAGAGGTGAATCTGGTGGCCTTGGAGACTAAATTGTTGGTCCAGGGTACTAAATGGCACTTGACTGTTGGAGTTCAGATTGCAGCTCAGTCCCTTGCTCTCCTTATCTGCTCTGTAAACTCATGTGAAATAAGATCCCTCACCATGTAAGGTTGTTATGAAGAGTAAAGAAGTTAATATAGTTAGTGCTTACAGTTCACTATTAATTACATAAGTAGATGGAATTTCAATTCTTTGCCTCACTGGTTGTAACCCTGCGGTTTTTCAGCGTTCTAGGATGCATTTCCCACTGACATCTGTCCTTTATGTTTCCTGGGACTTGTGATCACCAATGGCTCTGTTTGAAGAAGGAAAGGTGGCTTAGAAAGAGCCTCATCTTTTCTTCGTGTACTGCCACAATCTTGGTAAACACGTGCTCTTTTATTTACTTTTATATTAACTTAAAAATATTTTATTCCACATGATGGTGCACTTGGAGGCAGAGGCAGGCAGATCTCTGTAAGTCCAAGGCCAGTCTGCTTTAGGAGCAGGTTCCAGGAAAGCCAGAGGATACATAGAGAGATCCTGTCTTTTTTTAAAGGAGATTTTATTTATTTTTATTTTATGTGTTTTGAGTTTTGCCTGTATGCTTGTCTGTGCACCGTGTCTATGCTATGCTCACACAGTCCAGAAGAGGGCATTGGATCCCCTGGAACTGGAATTGCAGGCAGTTGTGAGCCACCTTTTAGGTGCTGGGGNTCTAACCCGGATCCTCTGGAAGAGTAACATGTGCTCTTAACCACTGAGCCATCTCTAGTCCATTAGGTATTGTTTTATTAATTTGTTGTTTGTTTATTTATGTATGTATCTGTTTGGGCATGTATGTTCTGGTGTCCATGTGGAGGTCAGAGAACAACTTGTGGGCATCAGTTCTCTTCTCCTACCACATAATTTCTGGGAATTAAATTTATTTCATCAGACTTGGTGGCAAGTGCCTCACCCATTGAGCCTTCTTGCCCCTTCCCCTCTTTTGTGGTAAAAGTATTTAACATAAGATCTACTCACAAATTTAAATGTGTAATGCAGAATGACCTTTGGGAACAATGTCATAGAGCCATATCTAGAACCTACTCTCCTTGTCACCTCCTACTGCCTCCCTCTTAACTGCCCTACTCTGTGTCTGACTGTACCTATTGTAGATACCTCATGTAAGTTGAATCAGGTGGTATTTGCCCTGCGCCCACTTCATTTTTTCTAGCCCAACATCGCTGGTGTTCATCCACCCTATTGTATATGGTAGGATTGCCTTTTTGGGTAAGGCTATTTTGTGTGTGTGTCCCACATCTTCACCCACTCACATGAGTGAGCATCTAGGTTGTTTCCAGCTCTTGCCACTGTCAGGAGTGTGGTANTGAATGGGGAATGCTACTTTATCTTTGAGATTCTGTTTTTAACTTTTGGGTAAATACTGCATAGTAAGGTTGCTGAATCAGGTGGGTTCCATTTTTAATGTTTTTGGAGCACTCTCTGTACTCTTTTACATAGAGGCTGCATCATTTTACATTCTCATGAACAAAATATAAGGGTTGAATTTTTTTATATTATTGTTATTTTTTGTGTTAGCCTCCCAACAGTGTGAAATGATATCTGATNTGTTTCTGAGGTGCAGTTCTTGGAGGTGTTGCAATGTTGATGAGTTTTTGTACACTCACTGTTATTTGTATGCTGTTTTTTGAGGTTCTTAAGTCTTTTGCCCACTTTTAATTAAGTGTATTTTGCTATTGAGTTGTAAGTTTTCCTCATATGTTTTGGACATTAATACCTCATCGGGTATATTGTATACAGTATTGTTTCCTGTTTTGTTTGCTGTGCAGAAGCACTTGTGTACAGATGTTGTNTGTCTAAGATTGCTGAGCTTTGTTTTGTGCCCTAACGTGTCCCCTGCCCTGGAGAAAGGGTGTGTGTGTGTGTGTGTGTGTGTGTGTGTGTGTGTTTTGTTGCTGTTGGATGGAGTGCTCCACGTGTCTATTGGATACATTTGGTCTAGAGTGATATTCAAATCTAATGTTTTCTTACTGAGTTTCCATCTGAATATCTATTTATTATTGAAAGTGTTGTGTATTAGAGGTGCTATGGCTATTATATTGCAGTTTGTTTCTATCTTTAAATGCTTTAATATTTTATATATTTAGAGGTGCTTTGATGTTGGATACATATATTTTACAACTATTTTATTCCGTTTGATGAATTGACCTATTTGTCGTTATATAATGTCCTTCTTTATCCCTTTTTATATATTGTGTCTGTTGCATGTTGAGCTACCCTGCTTTGTTTTGTTTTATGAGTTTGTAAAGTGAGGTAAATCTCTTGTAAGAAGCATAGAGTTGGATAGCTTTTCTGAAAATCTATTTAGTGACTTTATTTCATGAATTGGAGATTTTAATCTGTTATATCTAAGGTAATAAGTGGTAGGGTGGAACTGATTATTGGGCTGGAGAGATGGCTCAATGGGTAAGAATACCTGTTGCTCTGACGGCTGACCTTGGTTCAGTTCTTAGCACCCAAATGGTGGCTCACAACCACCTGTAATTCCAGTTCCAGGGGAGCCATCACCTTCTTCTGATGTCCTGGGCACTGTACATGTGATACACATACATACATGCAGACGAAACACTTATGCACATAAGATAAAGTAAATAAATATGAATTTTTNAAAAAAAGACAGCTTATTGCTGTTTTCTTATTTTCTGGTTGTCTTGTAGTCACTCTGTTTTTAATCTCTGCCTTGCTGCCTTGCTTGAGATTGGATGATTCTATATAGCAGTATGCTTGGGATCCTTTCTGTTTTTGTCCTGTATATCTACTAACAATTTTGCTGTCTAGTTACTTAGGAGGCTTAAGTAGAACACTGTATGCATGTAACAGCTTGTTTCAGCTGATAGTCAGTTAACATTGATTACATTGATTACATTTTCCAGCTTCTATTAGTACTTGCATCAGTTTGTGATATAGACCCTTGACATTATTTTTGCCTATAGTTGTTATTAACTGTTAGATCTTTTAATCCTCATACCAAGGATAAGAGATTGCTGTAGCCAGAAGTTTTCCTGTGTCCTGCCCAGTTCTGCAGCTGCTCAGACCCAAATAAACACACAGAGGCTTATATTAATTATGAACTGTATGGCCTATGGCTCAATTTTCTTGCTAGCTAGCTCTTATAACTAAACTCAGCTCATTTCTATTAATCTATATGTCACCATGTATTCCATGGCTTTACCCGTGTGTGCTGGCATATTGTTCCTTCAGTGGTGGCTGGCATCTACCCCACCTGTCTTTCTTCTTTCTGTCTGTCTCTTGGATTTCTTGCCTGGCTATATCCTGACTTGCTATAGGCCAGAACAGCCTCTTTATTAACCAATCATAGCAACACATATTCACAGCATACAGAAAGACATCCCACAGCACTTCTTCTTTTCTGTCTAATCAAAAAGAAGGTTTTAACTTTAATATAGTAAAATTACATATAATAGAACAGTTATCAAGCAAGAATTACAGTTATAATATCTATTCTTTTTATTTTACAAAATTAAAAAAATATTCTGTCTATCTTATATTTGTGAGTTGAAGGTTTTATATCTAATTTATCTTTTATCATAATCAAGGAAAATTATAATTATAACTATCTAGTCTTCAACTACAAGGATATAATATTACCTAAGTAAAAGGGAATTGCATTGTAAGCAACTTCCAAAATCTAGAATGACAGAGACAACTGGCTGCCTGGACAGTCACCCAAAGTTCCTCTGCAATGTTGGGGCATCCATCTTCAGCCTATAGGCCTAGAGTCTCTCAGTCACTTCTTCCTGTGTCCTGTAGAATGTCTGGCAGTCTCCTCTGTGAAGCAGAAACCTGAAGGACTATTTCGCCTTGTTTTGGCAAATTCAGTGGTCAATTTCCTATGGGTCCTACATATCCAGTTGATAAAACATTTTCTCAAGCAGTCCAGGCAAGAACAGTGTCTTGCCCAAATGGCTAATTTTTGCCATAAGGAAAGCAAACTCCTAGAATATTTTCTTTAATTTTGCCAAATACAAAGACTAGATATTGTAACTGTAATTCTTGTTTGATAACTCTTCTATTATATGTAATTTTACTATGTTAAAGTTAAAACCTTCCTTTTTGATTAGACAGAAAAGGGGAAGTGCTGTGGGATGTCTTTCTGTATGCTGTGAATATGTGTTGCTCTGATTGGTTGAAGCTGTTTGGCCTATAGCAAGGCAGCTTAGGGGCAGGTGGAAATCCAAGCAGATAGACAGGAAGAGAAAGGAGAGGGCAGAGAGACACCATCCTAAGGTCCAGAGAGCAGCATGTAATGGCACACAGGTAATGCCATGGAACACGTGGCGACATATAGATTAATAGAAATGGGCTGAGTTTAGTCATAACAGCTAGCTGGTAAGAAAATTGAGCCATAGGCCATGGCCATGCAATTCATATTGCTATAAGCCTCTGTGTGTTTATTTGGGTCTGAGCGGCTGCAGGACTGGGCAGGACACAGGAAAACTTCCAGCTACAGATTGCCTTCACATCAGCATTATAATCCTAGAATACCTTGAAGATGGTTTTGTTTTACATGCAGCACTGAGTTTTGACTTTTGTTTGCTTCATGTTATTACTCAACAGCTATTTGTGTTTGTATTTCAATCTAATTAGTTTCCTTTGCAATTCCTGTAAGGCGAGGCTGGTGATTGTGAACTCCTTTTGCCTCTGAGGCAGTGTCTTACTGTGTGGTCTCCCTCTCTCCACCTCGTATGTGGGGATTTTAGGTGCATGCCACCATACCCCATTCTCATAGTTTTTGTTTGCCTCGGAAAGTTTTCATTTCTCTCTCATTTATGAAAGACAGCTTTGCAGAAAAAAAGCCTTTTTGGTTGGCAATTATTTCCTTTATCACTTGACTATCTTGTCGTCATCCTCTCTGCTGGGCAGCGAGGTTTCTGCTGAGAAGTCTCCTGATAGGCAGTGTTGAAACAGCCTTTTAAAGAGAGATGTCTTATCTTTTGTTACTCTTACATTTCTTCCTTTGACTTTGAGTATTATGTGTCATGGTATGCTCTCCTTTGGATTGAATTTGACTGATGACATCTGTACCTCCTGTCCCTGTGTGATGGCATCATTTCCTTCACTTCTCCTTCTGGTCCTTCTTCCTCTTTCTATAGCTCCTGTAATGTGAGTGTTTACTCTCTCGGTGATGTCCCATACTTTACACAGATGTTCTTTTTCATGCTTTTTTTGCCTTTGCATAATTTCAAACGTTCTGTCTTTCAACTTACTCTTTTTTTGCCCAGTAGAGTTGCCATTGAAGATTTTCATTAAGTTTTCTAGTTTAGTCATTGTATTTTTAATTTCTAATATTTCTTTTTAAAAAAGATTATCTCTGTTAGACTTCCTAATTTTTTTCTGAATTGTTAACTGAATTTTATTTTTCTTATAGTTCACTGAACATTTTTCTTTATGAGTGTTATTCTAAATTTAATTGTCAGTCATTTTGTAGATTTTCATTTCTTTGGGGTTCGTTATTGTAACCTGTCAGTTTCTTTTCTAAGTGCTCTGGTATTCTTCGTTTCATTATTGTTTTTAACATAGGGTCTAATGTAGCTCAGGCTAGTTGCAAATTTAATGTGTAGCTAAGGATGACCTTGACCTTCTGATACTCCTGTATCAGCTTCCCAAGGTGTAGGATTACAGGCATGGTCACTGTGTTCAGTTATAAGGTTCTGGGGATCAAATTCAGGGTCTGAACCTCTCTGCCAACTGAGCCACATCCAAGCCCAATGAAGCTCTTATCCTTGGTTGTCCTTGTGTCTGTCTATTGATGTCTGGGCTTCAGAGAAGTACCCTCTCCTGCTTCTACAGTATTCTTTGATGCACTCTGAGGGTCAGTTAGTGACAAACGCAGTGGGGCAAAGCTTTTTTAGTTTGAAACACTTGCTATCTACTGGCATAGTTTTTCCCTCTATTTCTACATATCAAATGTTTTAAATACTGCCTTCAACTATGTTACTTAGATTGAACAGGTAAATATTTTACTTCTCTTTTTACTAACACTATAAGGTAAAAAAATTGTAAAAGTATGGTTTTGTTTTCTTCAGACATACATAAATATGAATTCTCATACCTGCATAGTAGGATATATTTGTGTGTATGTGTGCATGCAGGGGTGTGCTTGTGCATAGGCACACATGTGCCACAGTGCTGATGTGGCCATCAGACGACAACTTTCAGGAATTGGGTCTTTATCTTCCTTGTTGAGGTTTCTCTTGTTTCTGCTGTGATGCTGCCTGTGCTAGGCCTGCCAGCTCACACCTTTCCAGGTGACTTTCTTGTCTGCAGTCTCACTGTAGCAGCACTGGGATTATAGATGGTCCACTGCATCTGTATTTTTATGCAGGTTCTGAGGCTCAAACTTGGGAAGTTAGACCTTATGGCTAGCACTTTCACTCTCTGACACATTTGTCTAGCTCTACCCCCGGTTCTTTTAAACCTGGAGTACTTAAAGTGCTTGAAGAATTGCACTGACTTGAACATTGACTGGAAATTGAATTTCAGATCATTTCTTTCTCTTTATTTCCCTACTTTGAAAAATATATAGTGTTCTATGAGCAGGGAGGCAGCATAGATATTGACTGGCTATTGAGTGTGTGTCTTAGTTAGGGTTCTATTGCTGTGATAAGCACCATGACCAAAAGCAACCTAAGGAGGAAAGGGTTTATTCCAGCTTACAACTCCAGATCATAGCCATCATGGAAGGAAGTCAGGGCAGGAAGTCAAGCAGGGCAGGAACTGGAGGCAGGAGCTGATACAGAGGCCATGGAGGAGTCCTACTAGCTTATTCCCCATGACTTGCTCAGCCTGCTTTCTTATAGAACCCAGGACCACTAGCCCAGTGGTGGTACCATCCATAATGGGCTGGACCCTCCCACATTAATCATCAACCAAACAATGCCTCATAGGCTTGCCCACAGGCCAATCTGATGGGGACATTTTCTCACTTGAGGTTCCTTCTTCCCAAATGACTCTAGCCTCCTCAAGGTGACATAAAACTAGCAACACAAAATGTGGTATTTGTCTTGCATTTTAGGTATCACAGTCATGAAATTTAAGGCTTTTTGTTTCTACATTTTGGCCAATCTGATAGAATTTTGTCCTTAATTTATTCAAAAGTGAAATAGGAAATGCAAACACATGTTTCCTAGTTCTTATAGAAAGAGTAAATTAAGATGTGAAGAAAATTGAACAGACTTCTAAAAAAACCGCCAAGTCCTTGTATGGAGGCTTTAAAAGAATTTTTATTGCATGCAGGTTAATATAGTTCAGAATGAAACTCTTCCTTCCTTCCCACCTCAAATACTTGAATTAGACTCCTCCCAGGACAACCACTGCTAACAGTGTTTAAGTAGCCTTCCACAGTGTTGTGTGTGTTCAAGTGTATGTGTAAGGTGTGTATATAAGTTTGTGATGGAATTGTGTCCCCNTCTATACTAGACCCATATACATCCTTTAAAAAATAGTGTGCTTTGAATGGACTAAATGTATTTTTTTTCATGTAGTTGAGAAAATTGGACAGGTTGATATACAATAAGATTAACTGTTTTCTGCATGTTCGTTAAATTTTTTTTCTAATTGTATCATTAAGTGTAAAGTTTCTTTAGTGTAGATTTTTTTTT
>LZPO01087259.1:105315-121352 GCA_001675575.1 Neotoma lepida | reverse complement strand
TTCAGATAGGGTCTTGGCAATCTTGGAATTCGCTACGTAGATCAGGGTGGCCTCAAACTCAGAGATCCGCCTTCCTGCCTCTGCCTCCTCAGTGCTGGAGTTAAAGGCAAGTGCCACCACATTGGCCTCTTATTTTGTTTTTAAATCAAGATAGCACCATCAAATTTAGGGAAAAAAAACCCTTACTATTTTTTTTAATGTGAATTCTGGGAAAAAACCATGTGTAAATGCCTAGTTAAATATCATCATGTGATCCTCTAGTATATGAAAGTGATAAATATAGGTTTGTAGTAATAATATTATTTGTTGTTGGTAAGCTGATATGATATAATTTTATTTACTTGAAATAATCAGTTAGATTTAGGAAACATATTCCACATATTTTGGTTACCATAACAACTTGGGTGAAAAACTGAGGAACAGATGTTATGTCAACCTGTTGATGTTTCATAGCGTGAGCTTCAGAATTACATCTATGCTGTTTAGACTTTGAGTTTATGTACATCATAATTTGTCCTTGAAAGAAATACCTTATTTAAGTATTTTATAAAATATGAATCAGTGTGAAGAACAGAAATCTTGTTGAAAGGTTTACTTTAAAATCAAAAGCCTTCAGGTTGTGTTTTCTCTGTGTTCCGACTGGTTTTCTTTCTCCCNGCCATCACTCTTCATGAGGGTGATGGGGTGGGCAATGATGGAAGAGCTAGAAAACATTTCATTTGGAATTGTTGTTTAAGGTTATATAATTATAATCATAATTTGAATAGGATTTGTTTCTAAGTATTTTAATTGTAAACAACATTCCATCTCTAGGCATGAGAATCATTTGGTAGCAGACTGTAAATGCATTCATTTTAACCTCATTTTATTTTTAATCCTTTAAACTTTCAGGCAGCTGGGAATTTGAACTCATGTGTAAATCATTCTTATGCATTTGTAATTGGATAAAACAAATGAATAAATCATTAATTTTGTGCATCTCATGAGCAGAGAATATAAGTGTTTAGAATTACNATGAAATGTCATTGTTGGCCATGTGTAAAAACATACACTGTTCACCTTACTGAATCTCATTTNGTCTGACATGGAGAGTGTTGAGGAAGCAAACAGCAGCTACTATAATTGAATCAGCCTCTGAATCCTAAGAAGCCAGAAAGCCCGGCACTAACATTGTCTAAAACCTTAAAAAACAACATTATGGCTGAAGTGAATGGACTGTTAGAAAAATTGNTTTGAAGGATAAGGCAAGAAAGAGTAATGATATATGTTTAAAATGGAGGTGACCCTCCCCAAAATACCTTGCTTTCAGTTTTCAATGGACACTTTTAATCTAATCACAAAGCCCTTCTGGCGTTTCCCACTTTCACTTAGTTANCATTTATGTGTTACAGATAAATAATTTCTGTCTTACTTGATGTGTAACATGTAGAGAAATCCCCGTGTATGCCAGCAGTTTGCTCATACTTTAATTGTTACTGGAAATAAATGTAGCCAGTGCCTTAAGAAAAACAAAATACATGTGTGCTCATTGCTCCTTCCTTTTTAACCTTTTGAAATATTTTTTATGGGATATAACATGATGCATGCTGTTTGTACACATTGTGGAGTGAGTGGTCAGGTCAAGCTAACAAGCAGATCCTTCACCTCATAGTTTTGGAGGGTGACAGCTCATGTCCACACTCATGGTAGTTTCAGGTGTACACTATTACTGGTTGTGTCATCTGCTACACAGTGGCACTCAGAACTTCCTCCTTTTATCTTACTAAAGCATTGTCCCTGACCAGCATCTCCGCATCTCTTCTCTACCCTGGTAGTCACCATCTCCTCAGCTTCTATGAGCTGCTTCATTAGACCCCCCGTGAGATCACACTGTGCCCTTCAGAGTCATCTGTGTTGGAACAGATGACAAGACTTCCTCACTCTGTGTTTCCTTTGTTTTTGGAACTTCACTCTGTAGACAAGGCTGACCTTGAACTTGTGGCATTTTCCCCANCTCTGCCTTCTGAGTGCTGGGGTTCTTGGCCTGTGTTACACTGCCTGGCTAGGATTTCATCATTCTCCTGGTAGGAGAGGTTGACTAAAGAGTTTTGTTGAAAAGCCTTGCCCTTACTTCTCATTCCTCTGTCAGAGCAGCCTTTTCGTTGATGTTNAGTTACTGAAAACCCTCAGCTCCTCANAATTCCTAACTTTGGGCCATTTCACAAACGAGTCAGACTTCAATTTCTGTTGTAGTTTGTGAAATGAAATAAACGATTTCAAACATATTTTGAGAAGTGTAATCCTGGTTTGTATGAATATTTAATGAACATACCTTAGATCTTATTTAACTAATTAATTAATAAAATGGTAAAATGTTACAACTAGTGTAAAGGAGAATTTAACAACCATAATATAAGAAATCCTATATGAGATAGAAGTATGATAAATCCAAAGACAGTTGTATAACCTTGCTGAAGGGGAGCACAGGCTCTGCTAACCCAACTGGAGTTCTACTGAAGGAAATTGAACCTGGATTTTATCAAATCCAGGAATTGGGAACTGACACCAAATAGGGTGGTCATAAATTCTGTGAGTCCATTGGACTGTGCAGGTCAAAAGAAAAAGCTGTTTACTCTGCATTTTTCAAACCTTGCAAGATGTTGTTAGGTTTCAGAAAATTGTTCCCTCTGGCAGACTCAGTTTTTGCTATGATGCCTGTGGTGGTCTTCCTTCTAGCAGGAGATCACTAAGCCTCAGGAAAGCATTCACCCTTCCCTTCTCCTTCCCTTTCTCTCCTCACCACTCCTTAGCCATTCTTCAGCCATTTGGATGCTTATAAATAAGTACATAGTAAGAAACACAGCTAGCTATAAAACAGCTCTACTCATAGGGCAACAAACAGTTGCTTCTTACCAGGCATAGTTCGTTCCCATTTCCATAGATAAATATAATTTTCATTATTATTAATTTTAAAATAACAGAAATAAGGCAAATATTTGGTGAGTATTTTTAGCCAAATGATATTAGTTAGTAGCTCAGGTTAAAATCAGAAATAATTAAAATGTGTGTATAGACATGAAGCCTGGTTTCAAAAAATGTATGGTGTTGTGTGTGTGTTCATGTTTATGTATGGACTGTCACAGAAAGTATAAGAAAGGCAGTAAGCTAGAATGAACCTCCTTAGGCTAACTTTNGAAAGAGGTAAGGTGTCAGTAAGTCAAATAAAAATTTGTTCTAGAAACCTCTAGAGTCACAGCAAATTAACTAAGAGAAGGGCTCTGAGCCATATGGGGCTTTACTTTAAAGACTTTGTCCCTAAGTGCAAAGAACAATTACTTAGTGACCAATTAATTCTAGCATCAAAATATAAAAAGGGACATCAACTATCTGATTCATTTCATGAGCACAAAAGATTTTGTTTCAGCAGTTTGATTAAAACGTCTTTTAAAATTTATGTACCGGGATCATTAATTAGCAAACAAGTCAGTGCTATATCACAATCGTTATTTACTACAAGCTACTAAATTGTTCTCATGTTCATAGGTGGCATCTTAAAGGCACACNAGAGCAGAACTGCAGTCCTGATCTTTGATTCCTCTCTTTCCTACTCTTCTGCATCCCATCCATGACAGTCTTTGGGCTTCCTGCAGTGTGNATTAGGAACCTCTGTGGTCCTTCACCACAGCTGCTACCTAGAACAAGGCCCCATCATCTCTCCTGGTTCCTGTACCTCTCTCCAATTTCAGACTCCCTGGTCCATCATTTCCATTAATGGCCTATTTGCAACATATAATGAGAATGACCTTTTAAATGCTGTTTTCTTCCCTAAAACCTTCCAGTGTTTTCTCCTGTACCTTAGACTGAGAATCTACCCTGTTCTAGTTACTTTCTGTTGCTGTGATGAAACACTGACTAAAACCAGTTTCNAGGAGGAGTGATTTTATTTAGGTTACAGGTCCATCACCGAAGGGAGCCAAGGCAGGAACCTGGGGTCAGGGACTGAAGCAGAGGCTGCAGGGGGACACTGCTTACTGGCTTATTTATCATGGCTTCCTTATTTATCAGCTTGCTTCCTTATATAGTCCAGGAATGGTTCTGTCCAGAGTGGGCTGGATCTTCCCACATCAATCATTAATCAAGAAAGTGCCCCACAGACATACCTACAGGCTAATCTGATAGATGCAATTCCTGAGTTGAGGTTCCCTCTTCCCAGGTGACTCTAGTTTATGTCAAGATGATAGAAACTCACCAGCTCAGTCCTGTATTCTTCTGATCACATGAGCTGGCTACTGTCTGTCTCGCTCCAAGGTTTTCCTTGGCTCTCGTCATTTCACGCCAGGCTTGTTTTCTTCTTATAGACCCTCTGGTTGTGGATTTCTCTGTTCCACACATCACCTCCCCAAAGAAGCTTTTTCTGGCCCTTCAGTGTCAAATAGCCTGTCTCCCACACAGTCATGCTCCCTCTTCAAACTAGATTGATCTTGTTTCCTGTTGATTGATTGTCTTCTACTGAGGAACATATGGCCCCTGTTCTCTGTGGTCTCCCACAGCTTCTGAGATACCTCATGAATACTTAAGAGGCCCTAGGATATATAATAATAGAAAAAAATAGTTAAAAATAGGACATTCTGCACTAGAAATGAATAATGTTTGCAGTGCTTAGATGAAATTAGCTATAGGAAATGATGGTCAGTAATGAGAAACAGATGCTTCCAAGAACTGGCAATGTAGAAATATCAGTGTGCTAGGCAGTCTAACTTTTGCTTTTCTCCATACATTGTTGGGTTAGCAGACTCTTCCAAGTTCTGCTTGATGAACCTGTGTGTCTGTGTGGGTAAGGCCCTGCCATCCTTTCCCCTCCTCACCTCTTGACACCTGCTAATAAAAGTGGTTTGTATTATAGCAGGAGCTTTGACAGTGTCTGTCAGTTCCTGGTGCAGAGCAAGGCACAGAGTGAACGGTGGATGCCCATTGACCCAGCAACAGCTGGGAATCTTTAAGACGGTTGCTTTCCCACTTCCCTTCATCCCTCCTCAGGATTCTCAGAGCTGTCTATTCTTGCTATTGGATTATCTTTCTATTTTCTCATACATTGTAGACTCTCCATAATATTTTACAGCATTTATTAAAATGATTATTCATAGTTTAAAATTCAGCCTGCATTTATGAAGTGCCTCTTTTATGCAATGCATAGAGTCAGACAGAAAATAAAGGCAGTGGAAGGCATATTCTAGGTGCACATGGGGAAAATCCTCACTTTTGAAGAAATTTTAAGATTTATCTAATATGATAGATTTGAATTTATAAAAGGGAAAAGAGATTAGCACACTGAAATGTAATAAAACATGTAGAAAGAAAGCTAAAAATTCTAGAAAATATTTTACCAAGATAGTAAGTAAATCTTTCTATTCAAAAGATTTTACATATATATAATATATATATGACATNTAATATAATTTTTCTTGAGATGAAGTGGAATGCAACAATCCACACATGGGGAAACAGTAATAGGAAATCTTTATGAAGAATATAGTTTTTCTGGCAATTAAGGAAACAGATCAAACATATCCAAAGTTCATGTACTCAGTAGAAAGGTCATTCAAAGAAGCATGTGGTATAAAATTAGCATAAAAAGATAGCAGACAAAAGCAAAGATTTCAACCTTTTTATTTCCAAACCAACTTTACTTTTTAAAACAAGTAATTTTTTTTTTATTTTTAGTAAACTTTGTGGTGATATTTTATTTGTCTTCCCTAATAAAATTTATCTGAGGGTCAGAGGAAAAACGGGGCTGCCAGCCACTAGTAGAAAAACAATAGCCATGCAAGTTAGCACACGCCCTTAATCCATTTGGTTCTCTGTGACTCCAAGGTCACATGGGGAACTAGCAGTAGGAGGTGGTGGCACACGCCTTTAATCCCAGCATCAACCTTAGAGTTCTGAAGATCCATGCAGACAAGACAGGAAGTGATGTAGCTTGGGAGGATGGGAAATTAGTTAGCAGATGGACAGGTATAAAAAGCCAGGTTAGACCGGAAGGCTTGCTCTTTCCTCCGCTTCAATCCTGGGAAGTAGAGGCAGCGTTGGTGAGTGGTGGCTTGCTCCTAATTCCTCTGATCTCTGTCAGATTTTCACCCTTATTTCTTGTTCTGCGTGTTTATTAATAAGACTGGTTAGAAGTTCTTCTTANAAAACTTTGTATATATAAAAGAGTTATTGGAGACAAGATCTCATGTATCCTAGGCTGGCCTCAAACTTATTCTGTAGCTGAGATTAACCTAAAATTCTGAGTCCATCTCCTAAGTGATGCAGTTATAGGCTTTGGCTTCCACACATGGTTTATTTATGGTGCTATGCGTTCTGTAGGTTTGGACATGTGGTATGGGATGTACCCAACCTATAGTATACGGAGTTTTNTTTTTTCTCTGCCCTTAAACATCCCATGCCTGTTTGTCTTTTTTTCTCCCTGTCCCCTCCAGAGTTATGCGGTTTGGGGGCTGGTTATGTGCGGCAGCACTCTGCGGCTGCCCTCTGTTTCGGCAGTGACTCTCTGTGCTGTCACATGCTGTTTTGGGTTTTCCCAGCGTATGTAAATCACATGCTTATGTTGCTGCTTCCTAATGTTCCACCACTGCAGAGAACTAGATCAAGNCTTCTTTTCACCGCTGTCACACTCCATACACGCACACGCATGCTGCTCTCTTCTTCCCCAAATGATTAAATTGTGATTTGGGTTGATTCAAGATTTGGTATTTTAAACTATAAACATCAGTTACAACTGAGTTACACAGTGCGTTATAATTACTCTTCCTTTCCCCACAACATTTTATTCTCCCTCGAGTTAAAAATTGTTGTGNTTTTGATTTTCTGTTCCTTCTCTGTCATTAGCATCTATTCTACCCTAGAAGGTCACAGCTGTTGTTGTTTTTTTGTTGTTGTTTTTCTTCAGTGGGTTTAGTCATGGACATTCTATTATTTTTCTTGTGTTGAAAAAAAAATCTCTTACAGAACTTCAGAGCCTCGTTAATCTGACGTTTTTCTCAGGATCTGTGAAGGGTGATGAAACCATTTGTTCTCGTGCAGACTTGTTTACCTCACCGTGTGGCTATTGTTCCACATACAGCTGCTGCTTTANAAATGATGGTTACTCGATCAGATCATGGAAAGCCATGACAAACTTACCTGTGGTTCTTCTTTGTGTGGTATACTTGAGTTGACTTCCATTTAAAGATGCAGACACATTCTCTTACTTTTGGTTGTCTTGTGCAGAGCATGTGAGGAACTGCATTGTATTCTTCTTTGTAGGCTCTCAAACTTCGGGAGGTCTGTAATTGCCCGCCACTCTCTGGACCAGACCCTCGGCTGCTGTTCAAGCTTACCGTGAAGCGTTTTCTTGAAGAATCAGAGAAAGAGGACCTAAATGTCACGGTTAGGAAACAGAAAATGGATGCTCTCCCCATTCAGAAGCAGGAACAGATACCACTGACGTACATAGTTGAGAAGAGAACTACAAGTTGAACTGAAATGTATGAGACTTGGGGTATGAAGAATACAGCGATCCTCCTTATTTTTATGTGACTCCTAAAAATGATGTTTTAAATGAAAAAAAAAAACAATGGATATTCAAGGCCAAGTCATGTCTATTACAGATATCTGAATTTTTCTAGATTTGTATCTTTCATGAAATATTGATATATTTTAATCTATTTTGAAATACTTCCAATGAGGAAAATGTCATAGAATAAATTTATATTATCATCCATACTTGCTTTAGGTTTGGAAGTCAGGCCCCTAGTGGATGCATACTCTGAGTGTAGTAATTATTATAAAGATCTTCCTGCTCAGCCTACAGTGGGTTTTGAAGTCTGGGTGGTTATGAAATGGGTGACTGACAGTCTGAAGGTGATGGTCTGCACTGGGGTGTGGGGGTGTATCGAAAAGGAAAGAACTCCCAAGGAAAATACCCCCAGGTGGATGTTAGAGGCCATTTCTATTCAGAGGCACAGGAAGTGCTGCTTGTTGGTCAGGTGACTAAGTGAGCTGTACAGTGTGTGTGGGGAGGTGTAGTCATGCTGTGATGATGTGGGGATTTGAGTGCTGCCCTCATTCTTCTTGCTGGCCGATGGCCAGGTGCTGTGGGAGGACATGGGGAAGGTGCTCCAGGAACATCCCTAGTGAAGCCAGAAGTTGATGACCATGTTGTGTAGGAATGGAAGTAAATTTTAAAACATGAGTTATTTAGGCAGTTTTATTTATGTTCTCAAATTGGTAGCCTTAGGTTTTATATTTTAGAGGGATGGTTTTCCTGAAATGCATTGTCTTAGTTAGGGTTTCTATTGCTGTGAAGAGACACCATGACCACAGCAATTGTTGATGGTTTTCTTCACTGCTTAAATGTTTCCTTGATTAATTTTCTTTTTTAAAAAGATTTATTTATTTATTATGTATACAGTGTTCTGCCTGCGTGTACGCCTGCACTCCAGAAGAGGACACCAGATCTCATTATAGGTGGCTGTGAGTCACCATGTGGTTGCTGGGAATTGAACTCAGGACCCCTGGAAGAGTAGCCAGTGCTCTTAACCTCTAAGCCATCTCTCCAGCCTGACCACAGCAATTCTTATGAAGGAAAACATTTAATGGGGTGGCAGCTCACAGTTCTGAGGTTCTGTCCATTATCATCATGGTGGGACGTGGCAGCATGCAGGCACACATGGTGCTGGAGAAATTGCTGAGTCCTACATCTTGCAGGCAATAGGAAATGGTCTGATGGTCACACTGAGTGAAGCTTGAGCAAAAGAGACCTCAAGGCCCACCCCCACAGTAACACACTTCCTCCAACTAGGCCACACCTCCTAATAGTGCCACTCCCTTTGGGGGGCCATTTTCTTTCAAACTACCACAGACACTTTGTGGGAAAAGTAAAAGTGATAGNAACTTCTTTTTATGAGTAACNGCTGTCTAGGAGCTGAGCCCTTAAAAGATTTGTTTTATTTTTNCTTAAGCATATGTCNGGAGAGTATNTGCAAGTGCATGTGATGCCCAGGNAGGCCAGANAGGGTGCCAGATCCTAGAGCTGGGGTTACGGGTGGTGATGAGCGCCTGACATGGGTTCTGGGAACCAAATCTGGGTCCTCTGAAGGAGCAGGAAGTGTTCTTAACNAAAGAGACATCTCTCTAGCCCCTGAGCAGAGCCCNTTTTATTTCANTTATTACACCATCTTATGAGGTAAGTTTTATTTTCATTTTATGTATATAAATGGGCTTGTAGAGGCTTAATAATGTGCCCAATGTCTCTTCCTTAGAAAGAATAAAATTACATCTCTGGTTACCAGTTAGCTCATTTGCACAACTCTCACGTACTAAAGACCAAGCTATAAAAAAGACAAGGAACAAATTGTGTTCTCGATTATCTGTTCNNTTCAATACAGGCGAACATCAAAGAAGTATAAAATCAGAGAAGTATACAAGTATAAANCCACTGTGTTGTCTGCAGGATGGTTTTCTAAGTCTTCTCAGAAACTTATGTCAATCTTCATGAGAAACTTGGGGTANGGTAGAGNGGCAGAGCAGGTTCCCTGCCCCCAAAGCTTGTGAAATCTCACTTGGGGTGTATCCTGATGCTTAGACCAAATGATTAGTTGTTGTGAAGACAAGTTTGAGCTTATTTGTGTTTTTCTGGTCCTGCTGTCTTATTTATAAGGTATTTCTTGATNTGCACACAAAACTACAGTTGTAAGGGGAGTTTCACAGTAGCTGTTATCCATGTTGCCATTCTTTATGGTCCTGGTAACTCCACAGGTAAACAGTAAAGCATACCGTTTGACTTCTGTGGAGAGTTCCTAAGAAAATAGTGTACTGCCGTCCCTAGTCTTCTTTTTTCTTCTGTCCCTCTGGCAAAGCCAATCATATTGTTCAGACTTCTTAGAAATTGCATACAAGTTGACACTATNTCAGAAAGAGCATGGATAAATTAAAGATAACGTTTTTTAGTAGATACAAAAGTTTTTTTTATACTCACTATGTAGACCAGGCTGGCCTTGAACTCACAGAGATCCACCTGCCTCTGCCTCCCGAGTGCTGGNATTAAAGGGATGCGCCACTGCCCAGCTGATACAAAAGTTTTTTAACTATGGAATCAAATATAGAAACNTTTGATTTCACCTCAGGATATTCTGGAGTCTCTTAGGAGAAATTAAATAGTGGTTGATGGTAAGATACATTCAAGTTCTTAAGTGTTATGTTTTTTCCATTGTATAACTTTTCCTGTTACTATCTGTGCTTTTCCTGTGAATATACCATGCAGATGTTGGGCAGTTAGCTCAGCTGTTAGGATAATGACANCAATAGATCCAAGGTACAAANTTAATCTAATTTCTCCTATAATCCGTATATATGTATTTGCCACTATATGTTTAAACCTAATAGTGCTTGGCACATTATAGGCATNCAGTTAATATTTTATTTCTATTATATGATCAATATAAATCATTTGTTCAAAGATTATTTTTAAAAGAGAAGGAACTATACTTGGTGAAAATTTTATTTGATACCCATTAAGTACCTGTGGGTCCCAAGAAATTTTCGAGACCTCCTTTCTTCTTTGGTAAATGAGCACAGAAAATCCTCAGATTCTGATGCAGTTATTCCATGAGAGAGGCACATAAGGCACTCTGCATAGTCTAGAGCTCTGAGCACAATACAATTCACACTATTTTTATTGATNCTTACTTTGTGCTAAGTACAGTCTAAAAGCACTATTGGACTTCACTGCACTCTCGTATAAGGTAGATAAATATCACCCCATTTTCATTGTAAATCAAGAAACAGAGGTTTAGAGGGATAATGAAAACTTGTTTGGATTAATCTATTAAAAGATAAGGAACAAATTTTTCTAGTAAAAACAGACAGAGAAACTTAAACTCTATATTGTCTCACCTAATAAAACTCCTCAGAAGATACTAGTTTGGGATACAGTTTAATACAGAGCATCATGATGTCATCAAAGAAATGGCTCATTNTCTTCAGCTTTTTCCAGCTCTAGCTTCACTCTGCTTTGATATCTAAATGGCTGCCAACAACTCCCAGGGCTACATGCCTCATTCATCCAAATGTGAGGAGTGACTGTCCATACAGCCATTGAAACACACTTTCAACACTAACTGCTTCCTGAAACAGTTGCCATGGTATCAGCTGGGATTATCCTGATTGCCTTGGACCTCATGCATAGCATCCATCATTGTGACTGAGAATGGGTGCAGTTTCCAGGACCCAAACAGAATCCCATCACAGGGTTGGAGGGATGCAGACACAGCATGTCTAGATTGGTCAGTGAGTAGCAAGCCTAGACTTGAACTCTCCCCTGTGTTTGGTCTCCTTCAGCAGGCAAAGAAACAAACCAACTTCTCTAAGAAGTTGGCCTGAAATGCTTAGTCTGAGCAAAGATAATGTAGACTAAATTTTACATTGCTATAATAGTAAGTTTGCATTTGTATGCTTGCTATGCTTGCTTAACTGTGCTAGGATTATTCTAATCTCAACCTATGAGATTGAAGTATAAATGGTGTTTACCCATAGGGAAGAAAAAAGCTTGGAGGAACTAGGTAAGTTGTCTGAATGGAGTCTTCCAATAGATAGCTGAACTGGTTGGAACTAAGGGCTACTAATTTGTAAGCCAGAGTTCTTTCTGCAAAACTGCATTCTTGTGAGGAGCAGGCATTGCCTCCATTTTTTATCTAGAATCCCAAACTGGAAGATATTAAGCAGCATGTGTCCAGCACTACTTGTTTGTTGATGGCATAACTGTGAGTACAGCCCTCATTTGCTGATTCCAGAGTGTGATTCTCATCCATATACTGGCACTGCTTTTGGTGGGTCTCATAGAGCCAGAGAAGCTGGGAAGTGTGTCTCCATTCACCCTTGCTTTTGGATGTCAGGGCCAACACTTCATCTCCCTTATTTAGAAGCATTCATTTTACTGGTCTATAAAGGGTGGGAGAGCAAAAGCTCTCCTATGCTTGTTTGTACCCAGGAAAGGGGAAATCCTCACTACTCACCTTCTAATGTGTTTATTGGAGCCCAGAGAGTTCTTTATCAGTGGTGAGAAACATCTCTCATTTATTTCTGGGAAGAAATCCTTAGTGTTCTATNTGTCAACACTTTGCTCCCTGTATCACAGTTTCTGGGACATCTTGATGCATAACCAGGGTCTCTCAGTGGCCTGGCTGTTTAAGAGTGGAGACTAGTAAGGGACACACAGTGTGGTACGGTTTTAAGCTTGCATAACTCTATAATGTCATCAGCTACCAACTGGGGGACTGAAAAGATAGTGGGCAAAGTGCTGCTGAACAGGCATTGGAACCTGAGTTCAGATTTCTACACCCACAACAAATGGTAGACACAGTGACCTGTCTNTAACCCCAGCATTGGGAGTAGAGATACGTGGGTCTCTGCAGCTCATTGGATAGCTAGTATAGTCAGGACAGTGGAAGATAATGTCTGAAAAAAAATTGGAGTCGGGAGGTTGATACTGCACATTCACCTCTGGCCCACTCTATGGAAGAAGTTAAAGTCCAGGAGAGTGGAGTAACTGGCTCCTGGTTGCACAGCAAGGGTCTCCAAGAACCTTCAACTCTTGGGGTTGTTTTGAGAAAGTAACAAGTCAGCTCCTCAACAGAAATGTGACTGTTTTTTTTTTAATCATTGTATACACATTGTTTTTTGCCTCTTCATAGTTCCACTTCTAGTATGCTAGGATGGGGCTCTCCCCACTGAGCTGCATTTGCGGCAGGTACGACTTCTAATAAGACACAGGGAAATCTTCTGTAGTGTCCAGAGTGGCCACCAGTATGATCAAGAATACTAGCTACTCTTTTGGGCCACATAACCTCCAGAGCAGCATGTTTGCATCCGTTATCTGTGATTCATATGGTCCAGAGTGACCCTAGCAGCCACTGTAAAGTAAGAATTTTGATTTGGAAATCATAGTCCATGCATGCATCAGGTGATGTTTATATGCATAGGACAGTTTGTCTGAGAGCAGTTAACCTAACAGCCAGAACAGATTGCAGGTAACACTCAGTGGTCTGGCCTTATCCCAAACACAGGAGTCTGTTGGGAGTTGAAATGTGAGGGGAATACAGGATAGGGGATGCCTGGCTTGAGGAAGCCTTCTCAGTAGCCCTCAAACACTCTGCTGAGGGCCTTGGGGTTAGATTGTCTTGGAAGTTGGGTCATTTGGGCATAGTAAAATAAAGTTACTAACAGTATTGGGCAACAATGAAAAAGGAGTAGTGACTGCCAGTCGTCACTGAGACTCCTTTATGAGCAAGTCTAGAAAGGACTTGACATGCATGAGCTGACTTGATACCTGTCTCGGTTCTCCCAGNTGATTATGATTATCTCACTTCATGAACAAGAAACCTGGAACCCAGAGAGTCTAAGGGACTTGACCCTGACCTTGTCAAGGCTCCCTTGACCTTCTGGGCTCCTGATACCCAGGTGTTGTTGATAGATTGGCTCTTTGTTGGTCATTAGTGTGATGTAGAAAAGCATGTTTGGAATCATATGGACCTTAGACTGTGACCTCTCTTTCCTGGGACGGCTTCTGTCCTACCAGACATTCCATGGCCCCAGTCCCCTGGAGCATGTGAGGAGGCAGAGCTTTAATGCAGGCAAGTGCCTGGCACAGGCTCACAATCATTATTTATTGCCCTCTCTCCTCACTAATGGTTTATGCTCTACCTACATTCAAAGATGATTTACAAAAGGAAGTTTGGGGCCAAAGCCTAAGAGATGGCTTCTTGTCAGATACCTATTTAAGAGAGTCTTTTGTATAAGGAAGCTCACTTCAAGAGAAAGACATGATGTAGCCTAGTCAATAGTTTTTGTTTTCCTCTCCAGATAGCACTAAGTAATAACTGGCCTATCCCCACCCTGCTTCCATATTCTCTGCTGGTGGGGTCTCTCTGAACTGTTTCCAGTAACCTAGCAGAGCTAGAGATCCCTCCTGAGCCCAACCTCAGTAATACCAGAAAGACAAGTAGAGTTCTCATGACCAAGTTCAAGTCCTCTTGTTCACCNAAATGTTGATGACCTTATGCATGTTATTTGCTTTTCTCATTGCTAAGAGGAATTTAAGGAAAGACAGATTTAGTTTGGCTCACTATCGTGATTTGAGGCTACTATCTGTCATAGTGGGGAAGTCATGGAGGCAGGAGTGGGAGGCAGCTGGTCACATTGCATCTATAGTCAGGAAGCAGAGAGATAAGGCTGGTATACAGCTCAAGTTTTCCTTTGTATTCAGTCTGAGATCCCAAACCATGGAGTTCTGTTCCACAACAGGTGAGTCTTCTATCCTCAGTTAAACCTTTCTAGGGAAGCCCCCTCATAGACATTTCCATTTGTGTGTTTGAATAGTGTTTTCATGTCCCATTAGATTGACAATCAGGATTGACCATACTTGATGTCTGAAACATGTTGGTGACAAAAATAAGACAAAATTAAGAATAACATTATGTTTGGAACACTGATACTAAGGACAGTGGTTATTACTTAGAGAAGATAATGTGAATACAGATGACACCAAAGAACTGCCTTTCTTCTCTCCAGAACTGAAGCTAGTACCACACAAATTCTGCACTGTAAACCTCCTCAGAGTACCACTCATCCAGACTGTGATGTGAATGACACCCTATGGAGTTATACAGCAAGACAACCTCATCCATGGTACCTTTTCAAAACATCACTGTGGTGGTAGGAATAGGTATAGCCCCCATGAGACTCATGTGTTTGAATGCTTAACCATAGGGAGTGGCACTATTAGATGTGGNCTTATTGGAGGAAGTGTGTCACTGTGGAGGTGAGCTTAGAAGGCTTATATGCTCAAGCTACACCCAGTGTGGAAGACAATTCATTCCTGTTGCCTGCAGATCAAGATGTAGAACTCTCAGCTACCTCTCCAGCACTATGTCTACCTGCATGCTGCCTTGCTTCTCACCATGACAATAATGGACTAAACCTTTGAAAGCATAAGCCAGGCCAAATTAAATGTATTCCTTTATAAGAGTTGCCATGGTCATAGTGTTTTTTCACAGCAATAGAAACTCTAACTAAGACAACCACTAAGGGTGAACAGAAATTCACCCTGGTTACTTTCTATTAACATTTATAATGGTAGGCAAGGNTAATAGCTAAGACAAGATGAAGTGTGTCTCAGACCTTCCTCAACCTGTACATGTTATTCAGTTTTATATACTAGTCAACAGCTACTCTTCCTCTTTTCCAGAAAACTGCATGTTCAGTGGCAGTGTGTCTTGCCCAAGAGAATCATGAGGTTAGTGCTCCCTACCAGCCGGTAACTGATCTAGAAGCAATGATCTGTCAATCAGAAATAAAGCAAAGCAAACATTTTGCAGGGGCAGTAAGTGTTTTTTTTTTTTTTCTTCACTCTTAAGAGAAGCTAAGAGTGTCTTTGCTAGGAGTCTAAGCCTGAAGATCTTGTTTGTATCTATTTGTTCATTCTATGAGATGCTGTCCCAACATCACTGAGTGGCTGAGCTGGCACTNGTATTTCTTCCATTGTAAGTATCTCATGAAATGAAATGTTTAATATTTCCATTATTTATGCTGCTGTTATTTGATCATTCTCTCCCTTGCACCAAGGAGTATTTGTACAGATGAGCTAATGGTCACACAGTTTCATTNCACAAATGAGAAAACTAGGCCTTAAGAAAAGTTAATCAGTTGACATACAGCATACACTAGTAGGTGGGAAGGCTTGAAAGCAGGTCTGTCTGAGCCTATGGTCTTCCTGCCACTGTTCTGCTAGAGGCAGTCCCAGAAATTACATACCAGGGACACTGTATTGGCCAAGCAAATAAAAAAATCTCAACACAGGGCAGCTTGATCAAGTGGGGGAGTTCTCAGTTATTGGAACTATCTGAGTAAAGACAAGCCAACCATCTGTCAGGGTTGCTAGAGAAGAGACTCAGGCTGTAAAGGCAAAGGAAATAAAGATAGCCCATGACTGAGAGGCAAACACTCCATAAATGTGTTCTGGA
>LZPO01087259.1:86214-98815 GCA_001675575.1 Neotoma lepida | reverse complement strand
AGAGAGAGAGAGAGAGAGAGAGATCGAGGGTGTGCACCTCATGGGAGGAAAAGGGAAGAGAGGGAGAGAAAGGAAGGGGAGGAGTTGTTCCTTAGAATGAGGCTTTTACGTCAGGGTGCAGGGCGGTGCCAAGGGGTGGGATTTCAAGGGGTAGATATGAATATTAACACTACAGTTTACAATGGTACACAGTCAACATTCCCATTGCACAAATGAAGAAGAGGGNACAGCAAGGAATGGTCAGACCAGAGCAAGACCNAAACCCAGCAGGGAAATGCCAAATCATCCAGCTTCATATCTGGCATCAGGCCCATCATGGACCCATTGGAGCTTCAAAGGGCTTGGGAAGCCTTNCTTCTTGAGCTCTGCCACCCACAACCTGCAGAGCTTCCCTCTTGGGCTGGTTCCTTTCCATGCCTATAGTTTTCTCCAGCCGATGTTCTATGGCCTCGGCATCTCTAACATTCTGGGGTCTCCATTGCCACTTAGGCTTCAGTTCACAGCTTTATTCCATATCCTCTTGGGGCTTCCTTGAAGAAACCCTAAGAAAGCATTTTACCAGGCTATTGCTTTCCAGGAGCAGGAGAACCTTCAATAGTGTTCTCAGTTCCGGCTCTNTCCTGTCAAATGAATTCACATTTTCACAAGTNGGAGCCTTCAATTGGTGGANACTTTTTATGTTGTCCCAGTGCAGAGCAGGAAGGCTTTAATAACTGTGGCTTCTTTTTCAGCACCTTCCTTCACTGCAACTTTAAACTTTAACCTGCCTCCAGTTGTAAAATTGTTCATTTTCTTTTCCTCACCAAACTGTACTTAAAAATACCATTTTGTCCCATTGGCTTCTGTCTCTCACTTAGACCTTGATACTCTTAAGCAATAGCCTGACTCAGCCCAAATGCTGTCTTGTCTTGAAATTTCCTCTGGCAAATACATTAGTCCATTCATTTATTTAAATTTCATCTGCACTCAGGCCCAGGGCAGACAAAGAGACCCACATGTAGGCCTGGGGCAGACAAAGAGACCCACAGGTAGGCCCAGAGTGGAGTGCCCAGGGCTCTGAGGAGGAAGCTTCCATGACAAGATTTTTCTTTCTTTCCCTATTTTTTCTTTTTCTTTCTTTTTCTTTTTAAATTTAATTTAATTTTATTTTGTGGGGGGAGGTTGCAAGGGCAGAGGGTGCATACACAGGTACAGGAAATGAATCGGATCGAGACGCATAATGTGAAAGACACAAAGAATAAATAAAAAGAAAGGTAAAAAAACCCATCTGCACTCAGTTCTCAGGACAGGAGCAGAATACAGCCAGATTATTTGCCTGAATATAACCTGAGTGTGACCTCTAGCCCAGTTCCCAGTCCAGTCCTTGTTTCCTTCTGAAACTCATGAGCTGAGCCTATGTTATTCACATTCTCCTTCCAAACTCCCCCTAGGATGGCCCAGTAAGCTCTGCTTGGAGATGTCCACGCTCCTCCCGCAGCCAGTTCCTTAGGTCTAAGAACAGCATGGTCAGGTTTACCGCAGCAGCAGCCTCACTTCTTATTACCACTTTTATGAATTAGTTACTTATCTCATTGTTGTAATAAAAGTAGTAGATAAAAGCTATTTAGGGAAGGAAGTTACTATCCATCATGGCAGGGAAGGCATGTGGCAGGAGTGTGAGGCAGCTGGGCACAGTGTATCCACAGGAAGTAAAGAGATGGATGGAGTTGCTCAGGATTGCCCCTTCAGTCCTGGCCCATAAAATTGTGTTCACATTTAGGGTGAATGTTCCCTGGTCATTAATGTAAGTTAGATAATCCTCACAGATACCCCTAGAGGCTTTTCTAGTCTAGATAATCCCTCAGATAATCCCTAGAGGTCTGCTTCTGGGCTATTCTATATCCTCTCAAGTTGACAATCAGTGTTAACCACCACAACCAGGAAGTCACACTACTCCTGCCATAGTGAACTGTATCCCTTCTTAACTAGGAGCCAAAGTAAATTATTCCTGTAAGTTGTCTTTTTTTTTTTTAAATCAAGTATTGTCATAGTAACAAGAAAAGTATGTGAAGGTTAGGGGCACAAGCAAATAGAGCACCTCCCCATGTGTGGTGCCTGGGTTCCTGAAAGAAAATGATTTCCTCTTGAGACACAAAAAGGAACAGGGGGATGCAAAGTAGAAGGGGTGTGTGGCAGGGGAGAGAGGTTGTNCCTTCAAGACAGGATAGTCTCTCTGTGGCCTAAAGATGAGAGCAAAGAGAGGACTTCAGGTGACAGCCACTCTGGATGTCACTCTCTACTTTCCAGGATCANAANGATGGGCTTCTGATACCCACCCTGAGTATGCTNGTACATGGACCTGTGCCTCACTTGTATGAGCCCATGTGCTCTGANGAAGTAGAATCTGAAACAAACCTATGAAGAAAATGAAGAGGAAGCTCAGAGAGGCCAGAGAATCCAGGGGTCCATTATGCACCCCTAGCCTACCACTGAAGGAGAGAGAGAAGAGAGAAAAACNGTTTACTGATTGTAAGGAAACCTTGGCAAGACTGTCTGGAAGTCTTTAGCCAATAGNNCACATGAGAGGATTCCTCTCTCTCCTCCACTGGCTGACAGTGGCCAGAGGCCAGCACAGTGCTGGTACTGGTCTTCAGAGCAGTTTTTAAGATGGTCACTTTTGTTCCCTGAAATTAGATATCTCAGCGGCATGTTTACCACACTCTGACTTGTTCATCCCTAGAGATCAGGCTCCTATTCCTGCCTTCTGACTAGAGAAACATACCTGGCCAGAGAGTGTGCAGGCCAGTCGTTAGGACTGAACCTGTATTCAGTTCCCTGCTTGNCTGCTTATCAGCTGGGTACTTGGGGTAAAGTTTCCTCATATGGAAGCTAGGATGATCGCACTTCCTATCACANGCATTTATGAATGATTAGATAAATTAAAGAATGTAATGTAGTTGATATCTAAGTGTCATTATATCTACTGTTATTTTAGTGGAGCCAATTTGACTCAGAGGTCATTTCAATATGTCACCTTGACATGTATGAAATTAAATAAGTTAAAAAAANCCCACAACTTTGTGCTGGCTAGTTTAATGTTCACTTGACAAAAGCTAGAGTCATTTTAGAAGAAGGAACTTCAGTTGAGAACATGCACCTACCATATTGGTTTGTGGGCAAGTGTGTGGCCCATTTTCTTGATTGATGATTAGTGTGAGGGGTCCCAGATCATTGTGAGCAGTGTCACCCCTGAGTTGGTGGTCCAGGGTGCAATAAGAAACCCAGACGTGTAAGCCATAGGGAGCAAGTCAGTAGCAGCATTCCTCGGTGGCTTTTGCTTCAGTTCCCACCTTGAGTTTCTGCCTCGTCTTNCCTGGACTTACAGGATGAAATATGTTCCTTCCTCCCCAAATAGCTTTTGGTCATGATGCTTATCATAGCAATAGAAAACCCTAGAAGAGCATCTTTATCCCTCCTTCAATTGTTTGCCACATGTACTTAAAACACCCAGAGTAGCCTTGATTCTTCACCGATCCATTTTGACTGTGAGGCTTGGTTTAGGGTTCCCTGTTCCCCACAGAATGTTTTATAATGACTGGTTTGTTGCATGGCTTTATTTTTTTTTTTCGTTTTTTGCAGTGGTTGTCATTGCTTCCAAAAGACAGAGTTCCTGTTGGAGTGGGCACAAAGTCCTGTTGACTGTTGCCTTTATAGTACCTGGCCTGAGGGCTGGCCCCTGCCCTGGGAAGGGCCATTCTGTAGTCATGCAGGGTAGCCACCTGAGAGGTGAGTGGGGCTGCAGGCTGGCTGGTGTGCCTCATGCTGGGCTACATGCTCAGGGCTGCGCTTGCACACAGGAGCAGTGGGCTAATTTGAATTCATACAGTGTTTCCAACAGCCCACCAGAGTAGGCAACATCGGACTGGGCCCACCCAGAAAAAGGTTCATTTTGTATCTGACACAGGTTCTTGGCTGGCCAACAGCAGCTCTGCTGAGTATCTCTGCTTAGGTGCCACATAAATGATTGGCTTCACATTTTTTGCTGTTTCTTTCACAAGCTTTGGGAAGGGCTGTGGGTGTGCCCTACAGAGATTGTTTCTGCCTCAGTGAAGTTAGAGGTTGGATTTCTGTTTCTCTAAGGTCCCCTCTNTCCTCATATTCAGAGATTCAGAGGAACTGAGTGTTTGGCCAGATACATGAAGAAGGGCTGCCTCATGCAGCTCAGGACCACCACATCTTCTCTGGGCTTAGGGCAACCTTGATATCATGTGGGTCAGGTGTCACCTCCTTGTGGAGCCTGCCTAACATGCTCACATCTATTAAGTTTGCTTTGTAATTGATAGTTTACTAGATGACTTCTCATACATTTCCTCTTTAATTTCCACAACGGCCCAGTGATACCATGTTGCCTCAGAGATGAGAGGAAGGGAACTCACAGAGGGAGCTTGCTAAGAGCACACAGCTCAGGAAAGACAGAGTTCAGGCTTGAGCAGAAATCTAGACAATTGAATTCTTATGATCTCTTTGTTATTTATAATTTTCTTCTGCATTGCATGATTTACTATTTTTGTCCCCCCAAAAGCTTGTTTTATGTCAATTTGACCCAGGCTAGAATCATTCGAGAGAGAGGAACCTCAATTGAGAAAATGCTTCTATAAGATGGGGCTGTAGGCAAGCCTGTAGGGCATTTTCTTAGTGATTGATAGGGGAGGGCTTAGTCCATTCTGGGTGGTGCCATCCCTGGGCTGGTGGTCCTGGATTGTATAGAAAAACAAGCTGAACAAGGAGAAATAGGGAGAATAGGGAGAAAGCCAGTAAGCAGCACCCCACTCCTCCATGGCCTCTGCATCAAATCCTGCCTCCAGGTTCCTGCCCAGTTTGGTTTCTTGCCTTGGCTCCCCTCAGTGGACTGTGACTCAGGCTAATCCAAATAAGCCCTTTCCTCTCCAGTCACTTCTGGTCATGGTGTTTCATCACAGCAGTAGTAGTCTTAGTAACGTCCTTCTCAAACACCTTATATACATATTAAGTGCTGTCTAGATTCAAAGTAAAAGCTATGTCCTTGAGATTCAGCCACTTTATAGGTCCAACCCTGGGAAAGGCCTGTGTAAACACAGACTGTTGTGTTTGCAGGGTGGCATACACATTGTCATCTCCTGTGCACACCATGATNTAGCTGGTGGGTANCTTCAAGAAGACATCTGAGAGTGGGGGTGAGCTTCCTGCCTGGGACTCCTGGGCAGTTGGAGACTTACTGACCAGAAGGCTCTGCTTTCTTACTTGTGCNCTGTGCTCTTCCCTGCCCTCCAGTTCCCCTCCTCAAGCTCATGCTGGGCACCTCCTATCTTTAGTATATGATCCTTGACTTCTCTCTCTGAGTTCAGGANCCACTTGCTTTTTCATCTNTTCCTAGCTCTTGTCTATTCACCTTTGATCTCTGAGACTCAGCAGTCTCTAGCAGGCAGTTCTCACTGCCTTTCCAGGCTCAGGTTTCTGATCAATATTGACACATATAACAGTTCTGTGTCCAGACCCTCATGGATCTGTAAAGCCATGGATTTTCCCCATTGGGACCACATAGCAATTCACAGNNCCATGTGCAAGGGACCAGGTCTAAATATGCAATTTGGTCTATTTAAGCAGACACAGCATTTATATACAACCCATTTGCATTTTGCATGCAGCATGTGTTCTGACCCATAGATACATGCACACATAACTGTCAAGTGTGCATATGACCTATGTGTGTGATACTAAGCTTGTGGGCACATGTATCGCATGCAGTATGTATACCCATGTATGCAGACACAGACTTGAGACTCATAGTCATTCAAGCCAGGGTGATGTTAGCCTTTTTCTACCCAGGGTATCACACACAAACAGAATTTTTGCCTTTCGGCCTTTCAGAGATACAAGATCACACTTTCTCCTTGGGGCCAGCTCTTTGTTTGTCAAGTTGTCTGACCCCACAAAGGTGCTGGAGCCTGGGGTTTAGGCTTCCCTAGGTGCCTGCCTCTGGACAGAGCGGCCTGTCACCTCCACACTCAGCCCCTCCTCTCCTCAGGAGCTCTGCTCTCAGTGGGGAAGGCACTAAGGCTCAAGGTAATTAAATCTCTCTCTCTCCCCACTTCAGCAGCATTGATCTGTACAGGGACATAGCCTGACTCCGGAGGAACAAAGCTTTTAATTTCTCAGCTGGAACACACTGTTCTTAGACGTGTTTCATATGTGAGTTGGTACAACTGAAAATTACAGCTTGTGTTCCCATCNTCAGAGCACAGCATAACTTATGAACCCTTTCACACCCGTTTCATTGGCGTCTCATGGGACAGGCACTATGTGGACAGAAGAAGGAGCTGAGCTCACAGTGGCTGTCACTGNTTCCTACAGGCTCCATCCACAATGATTCGTGAGCTTTAATACTTTAGATCTTCCCATGACACAGAGAGGTATCTGTGTTTTCCCTGTTTTACAGAAGAGGAATCTGTAAAACATCAGGCCAAGTAAACAGGCTGAGGCTACATACTCAGTTAGCACTCTGCGTGTTTTATGCTCTATGAAATTAAAGGCCATAGGAGAAGATATTTATCATCTGAGTGAAAATCAAAAGCAGGATCTCCCATACTATTTTTCAAACAATAGAGGTTGCCCTTGTGGTGCAAAGTCCATTTTCCTGATTTTGTTTTTGTATGTAGCATATATGTGTGTGTACATGTATGTCTGCAAGTATGCACATGTGCAGAAGTCATATTCCTCTATTGCTCTCCCTTTTGAAATAGATTCTCTCTCTAAACCAGAGCTTGCCAATTTGGCTAGATTGGCTGGCTGGTGAAAGCCCCAAGAGCCTCCAGTCTTTGCCTGCCAAGGCTGGGGTAACAGGCCTTGTTGCCATGGCAGCTGTTTATGTGGGTGCTGGGGATACAAACTCAGGTCCTCATGCTTGCTCAGCAAGTACTTTACCCACTGAGCCATCTCCTCAGCTTGCTATGTAATGTCTTAAGTAAGCATTCCTCAGAGACTGGCAGCTGTCTTTGAGGTTCCTCTCCTTGTGCATGTCCATCACCACACACAAATGCCAGGACTGTTGTGCCCAGTCAGGTCTAGTCATGGAGGGAGGGGGAGCTCAGGGGTTTCAGGTAGGAGGAGTCATGGACCGGAGCTGCCATAGAAGAGTTTCATTTGGGTCCATGCTTGGTCTCTTACAGCTCAGGCGTATGGACACACCTAACTGCCTGCCAGGAGTCGAGGGTAGAAATCGCAGCTCTGATAGTTCAGGTCTGCAGGGTTCCCAAGCTCTCCTTTTGGTTCCCTGTATTCCAACCACTAGTGAGCACATTACATATATGATTTTCATCTGCACTTGATTCTTGAAGGATTTTATCCAGTGCAAACCCTGAATTCATTAAGAAATAACTTGTGTTGTGCCATTTGAATGAGACTCTTCAAAGTTTTGAGAATGCTTGTGGCAGTCTCCAAACACCTCCGCNGGTTGTAATGCCAGGGACTGGGGATCCAAACTGGAGATTCTTGAGATATAGAAGTGATCTTCCAGACAGATCTGCGTCCAAATTCTGGCTCTGCCATTAATCCCTTGGGTGAGTCACAGCACCCGCTCCTTCATTTGCTGTCCTGTAGTGAAAGATGGAAAGAGTCTGACTGAGTGCATAGCAGCACAACCGGAGATGCTCCACAGCTCCTCTGAATGAGGAGCNATAGATCAGAGCACGACAGAGCCGGCGGAAGAATACGAAACCAGTTACATGAACTGTGAACTATATGTCAGCNTTCTATTTGCCTTGAGACAGGGTGAACATCAGCACATTTCTCATCAAGACAGAAAATAAAAACAGGGAAAACCAGGAGCCTTTTGGAATAACTCAGGCACGGAGAGGTCAATGCCTCTGCTGGTTTTCTCTCGAACGCCTGTACCACTGCTCATCTTGATGCGCGCTCTGCATGTTGGATACACAGCTTTCTGGTTTTCAGCTGTTTGCAGTTTGATTGGGGATGGCTTTGGGTTTTCCTTGGACACTGTGATTATGTGAAGGTGCCATCAAAGCTGGTTCTCCTGCTCTCTCCTTGACATTCTCTGGCTATTACTCTCCAGAGCTTCCATCCCTAGAGTCCCTCCATCATCACTCTGGCCCATCAGTCATCTCTGCTTTTCCTCACTCCAGCCTCTGCCTCCGAGTGTTGGGATTACAGGCATGTACCTCCATATTAAGCTTTTTAATATTCTTTCCATTTTAGTATCAACATAGGAAAGCCAGNATTCCTCTACACCACTGGAGCTCCCATGAATTATTGCGCATACTGTTTGAGTAAGTCAACCTCATTTTGGATCCTGGAGAAGAATGGATTCTTCAGGACCACAGACAGCTACTTAGATAAGTGGCTAATTCCCTATTTCCAATAATGTGATTTGACCCCTAATAAGAGAGTTACCAGGAGTGATTTAAATGGCCTGGAAAGTGCTCAGTAAGGCGCCCTCCCTCCCTCTCTTCCTCCCTTCTTTCCCTCCTGCTCTCTCCTTTTCTCTCTACCCCTCCCTCCTTTCTCCCTTTTCCTATCTCCCTCCCTCCTTTCCAATGCCTTCTCTACTGTTCTGGATAGAAATACAACATATATAAACTTGGAAATCTTTCTAAGTAGAAATGTTTCTGGTTCTTCCCTCTCCAAAGGCAAATCTTGTTTGGGAGAAAGGATGTATGCACATTGATCNATATCTTACTATATTGTGCCTTCTCTCCCATCCCCACAAGGCTGTTGATATACTGTAATGGTGCCATGTTTCCATTCAGGAGTAGACCTCTTGCTGTCCTCCTGGTATGGCCCAAAGCTCCTCCATGGTGAATTGGCATTTATGTGCTTGGACTTTGTCCCTTCAGCACTGAGTTATCCATAGATACACAAATCAATGCTCAAGGGAGCTCTGGGGACTCCACCCATTCATGTTGTAGTTTTTTGTTTGTTTGTTTGTTTGTTTGTTTGTTTTTGTTTTTAGAGACAGGGTTTCTCTGTGTAGCTTTGGTGCCTTTCCTGGAACTCACTTGGTAGCCCAGGCTGGCCTTGAACTCACAAAGATCCACCTGCCTCTGCCTCCAGAGGGCTGGGATTAAAGGTGTGCGCCACCACCGCCCAGCCATGTTGTAGTTTTAACACATGTTCACAAGTTCTTCAGTAGTCCTCCTTTCAAAGTGCAGGACTTAACTCTTCTCTCAGTTGAGTNTAAGCTAGGCATAGTGAGTTTCTTCTCTTTTAGATTATATTCATTTATGTCTTATTTTTCATTGCTAAACAATGTCTCACAAGCATTTCATGATGTTTTGAATCATGCACATATGTGGAATGACTAAATCAAGCTAAATTATATATATTTTTACCTCACATAGTTATGTTGCCATTTCTGTAGTGGTTATGTTTTGTTTTAAAGATATGTTACATTTTTAATTTGTGTGTGTGTGTGTGTGTGTGTGTATGTGTGTGTGTGTGTGTGTGTATGCTATGTATGTTCAGGTGCTCATGCGGGCCAGAAGAGGGCATCAGTTCCCTTGGAGCTAGAATTACAGGCACTTGTGAGAGCTGCCCATCATAGGTGCTAGATGCTGAGCTCTGGTTCTCTGTAAGAGCAGGAAGCACTCTTTACCATGGAGCAAAGGACCAGAGTTCAGCTCCCCCCCCATTATATTCTTAATCCTGTATAAGACAGGGTGCAAAGATTAGTGAATTTCTGTTAATGAGTGGAATGAATGGCTTTGAATTGATTGAATGAATGCCACTCCAATGAATAACAGAAGTGATAATATGTTTGTGAGGTTAGATTATAAAAGATGGTGTGGTTCTCTCGTCCACCCCCAGCCCCTTCTTTCTCCTTGGAGAAAGCTGGTGCCATGTCTTAAGAATTCTCAAGGAGCCTTGTGAGAAACTCAACCTCCTGCCAAGAGCCTCATCACTATTCTCTTGTCACCAAGCCCTGACTGATCAGGTCAAGTCTGCAGATAAGGCAGTTGCAGAGAAGGCTTGACTCTGATCTGGCGGGAGACTTGACCAGAGCCACACAGCTAAGCAGCTCCTCGATTTCTCACCCTTGGAAACTGGGATAATATTTTTGTTTTAGTTATTTCATTATGCAACGTCAGTGTTCCAAATCCCAAGCCCACTCTTCATCTGTACCACTGAGTTTAAATTTTTGCTTTCTTGAGTTTTCCTTTATTTATTTATTTTTTTGAAACAGGGCTTCTCTGCATAGCCCTGGCTGTCCTGGATCTTGCTCTGTAGGTCAGGCTGATCTCAAACTCAAGGATCTGCCTGCCTCTGCCTCCGGAGTACTGGGATTAAAGGCATGCACCACCACCACCTGGCTGAATTTTCCGAACACATGACTGCTAGATTCATCTTCTGTGTCTAGTCCCAGTGTGCTGCTATTTATTTTTTATTTTGAGCTCAGCTTCCTTATCTAAACTGCTGCCTGGCACAGGATTTCTGCTCCGTTCCAGGCTTGATGTGCTCATGTGTTACCGCACACCTATAGGAACATGAAGTGACTATGCTTTCTCATAGAATCACAAAAAGAGGCTCAGAGGGGCTGACAAGTGGCCCTGCACTCATATTTCAACTTGGATGCATCATACTGCTTATAACCACACTGCTACCTATGCTTTTGATTTGGAGATCTTTCAATGACAGGCCTGGGGCTGGGACAAACTTGGCTTCAANTCCTTCCTTGACATTGATCAGCTGACCACTGTTTTCTCTAAATGGGGGGAACGCACCCTAAAGTCTCTATGAGGAACAGAGACAANCACATATAGAAAGTATGCCTGTCTGATTAGACCAGTGCTCTTGGAAGGAACTCTCTGTGATGAGGAAACCGTTTCCTGTCTACACAGTATGGAAGCTGCTACTCACATGTGTGTATGACTTGAGTGCTTGTGGCCAGTAAAAATGAGCACCTTAAGTTTTTATTGTATTCAACTTAAGTTTAAACATGAAGCTAGTGCTATTACATTAGAGAGAGCAGCTATGGACTGTATTCTATAGGCAGACAGGGACCATATTTGCTTGCTGTAGCCAAGCACAGACAGCACTTAGCACGGTGCCTGGCACAGAGGGGCACCTGCAATGAATTGTTGAGTGAGGAGCATACAGAAGAGTAAAGTGATCCATCCTGGGCGCCAAGTACACAGCTTCTGTTTGCTAGGCAGTGTATTGATCTGAGTGGGCCCTTTCTGCCCCCTCCTACCCCTCCAACCCCCTCCAACAGCAGCCAATTATACTCTCCTGCAGAAATGTCATTTGAGCCCCAGCAATTGGACAGAGACTAGATTTCAGGGGACTGAGGGACAGACACAAAGAATCCCCCTAATCTTTAATGGGCCACAGAAGACAAGACTCGCCCCCCCCCAAGACTAACTAGAAAGTTAGTAACAGAGACAGTTAAATTAATGATGAGGCTCAGTGACAGGAAGGCCAGAGAAGCTTCTTAAATGTCACCTTCGTTATTTTTCAAGCCAGCAGGATGAGTGCCTTCCCCTTGGCTTCCATGTTGTTATTGTTATGCCTCAGGGTGGAGGGACTTTTCCCCCTAATCCCTACAACATGAGCTGTGTAAGTTCAGCGAGGGCAGGAGAAGAGGTTAGCACGAGAGGCTTAATAAGGGGTTTGGCTGTCACTGAGCCCCAGCGATTGTGCAGGCATGACGAGGTGGTGGGTGGGGGTGACCTGCTGGAGCTCCTNTCCTCACTACCTNTCCTAACACAGCATCTGTCTTTCTAGTCTGGGGAGAGAGTGAGCACTGTATGCCTCTCCACGGCTTTCTGCACTTCTCTGGATCAATATTCCAGTCTACAACAAAATGCAATCTGGCTGTGAGCAGTGAATTCTGACTAAGTCTGGACTCTAATACTGCCAGTGTTGGTCCTTCCAATTCATTTCCTGCCACAGGACCTCCATCTTCTTTCCTCTCAAAGGAAAAAGGACTGGACAGCAATCTTTAAGACCCTACCTCTTTAAGCTCTATACTTGCCTTGTAGCTAGCTGAAAGTGGATTTCACAGTCACTTAAGTTGTAGCCATGGTTCTGCTCCTTCCTTAAAAAACACATTTATTTATTTAACACACACGTGTGCATGTGTATGTGTGTATGTATATGCATGCACGTGTGTGCACACATGTGGCNGTATGCTCACATATGCATAGTATGCAGACAGAGTTCAGAGGACAATTGCAGGAGATGGTTTTCTCCTTCCACCAAGTGGATCCTAGGTGTCGGGCTTGGTGGCAAGACTCCTGAGCCCTCTCCCTGGCCTATAGCTCTGCTACTTCTGAGCTGTCATTTAGCCTNTCTGAGACAACAATAATATATCCTCAACAGGTGCTGTGAAGATGACATGAGAAAATGAATTCCAGTGGTTGAGCAATTATAATTATCAGGGGTGCTTTTTAAAGAATCCCTATTCCCACATGTTACCCCTAGAAGTACTGACTTCTGCCTGCAGTGGCATCTGAGCTCTGTCTGAGCCTCTCATTTGCTTCTGCAACATGTTAACGACTCGTGTGTGTGTGTGTGTGTGTGTGTGTGAGAGAGAGAGAGAGAGAGAGACAGAGAGACAGAGAGACAGAGA
>LZPO01087259.1:62062-77578 GCA_001675575.1 Neotoma lepida | reverse complement strand
GACATGATTGTTGGGATAAACGGTTGAGTCTGAAGCAGAGGTTTCAGCCTCCTTGCTCTCTCCTCTACAGAGCATCAATAAGAAGCTTGTATGGGTCCTTGGAGGGGGGCCAGCATTCGCATGAATGAGCTGGCTCCATCAGCCTCCAGACCTGTCCAGGGGTCCCTAGAAATTGGCCAAGTTTAGTTTCCTAGGCCAGATGCCTGGGAAATCTCCAAGTTGGTGTTGGAGGGTACTCATACCCACCAAAACAAAGTACAGGAAGTGAAATACAGACAGGAGGCACCCCGGCGTGCCCTATTTACAAACTGCCGCTGTTCCTTCTGGGTGTTATTTGATTTTCTACTTCACTGAGAAATGGGGAGACATCAGAGTGACTTACATGCCAAAGAAAGGACTCTAGGCCATCCTTCAGCCTCCCTGGCCCTCGAGTCCCCTTCATGTGACAGGATGCCCTCAATTACTCTCTCCAGGGGGGTCCCAGTCTGAAAGAAGATGGAGCCAACCATCTGTTACCGACTCCTGTGAGCAATTTAATCTTCTCTTGTTCCCAAAGAGGAGGATTTTGTGAGAACATAAATTCCCATCAGTCCTGGTTAATCAGGAGCCTGTTTTCCGAGGGGGTGGAGACCGTGACAGGAGAGACGCCCACTGGCTGGGCCACCAAGAGGGCACCACATATGCTGAGAGAAACAAAGGTCGCCAAGAAGCTTCCTGTGCAATCACCTGGTCAGATTATCCATTTCCAAACAAGGATCTTGATGCTGGGGGGAGGGGAGGAGCATGGTCTGCATGGTGACAGGGACAGCAGGACTGAACAAAGGAGCCCCAATTCCCAGTCTGCCTCTTCCCAACACAACATGGGTACCATAACCACTTGGGGTTCAGTCTCTANAGCGGGGACCAGAAGATAGTAGCCAGCTAACAGTGGCAACCACGGCAGGAGCTATGCTTGATAGGACTAGGCCTGTGGCGGAATGTAGAGAAGGCTCTGGAGTCATGCTGCCAGTGTTCAAATCCTGGTTTCTCCACTTCATGGCTGTGTGATCTTGGGCAAGTTTTCTGACCTTCGGAGTCTCTAGGAGACTCCTGGGTTTTGAGACCTACCTTTGTAGGCTCTTACGGTTTGCATCTAGTCCTGACCACCTTTCTATGGCCAGCTTCTTCTCTAGGGGGGCTGCTCTTGGGTCTCCAGAACCTCCTTTATCAGTGTGCATTGTAGGCCTGGAGTTTCCTAGGGGCAGTTGTTAGCTAAAGACTGACACAAAGGGCTGTCAGTGCCCCAGCTCCCTTATTAACCCTAGGCTGAGATAATTCCAAGTCGTGTATATTGTGCTTTTCCAGAGGGGTCCCTGAGAGGCTCAGGCACAGTCTCCCACAGTAGTAGCTAGCTTCATAATGTGCTCCTTGACTGCCTTCCTTCCCCCCAGTGTCTCCTGTGCTTTTTGCATCTTTCCTTTTTTTTTTTTGCATCAATCCTTTCTTTTTGCATCAATATAATAATAGTGTATTATTTGCACTTGAGTCCCTGCTTTGAGATCTGCCTCTGCTCGGTTTTTCCAATCCAAGACTGTCTCAGTTGTTCTACTGAATGGTGATGATTATTAGGATACCAATGCAAAGACTGCCTGATCAAAGGCTGGGGCAATGCTGGCTTGGTGAATTGCCTACCGCACAAACATGAAGACCTGAGTCCTGGCCTCAGTACTCCCATAAAATGGGACAGGTCTCAGCATGGGGGAAGCTGTGATAGGTGGGTCCATAAAGCTTGCTGGTCAGCTAGCCNAGCAGAATTGGCAAGATCCAGGTTCAGTGAAAGACAGTGTCTCAAAAAATAAGACGAGAGAGTGCTACTTTCATTTATGTTCCTGTGTAAATACCCTGGCAAAAAGGCAACTTAAGGGAGAAAGGTGTTTATTTTAGCTACAGTTCCAGGCTATACACTGTCATTATGAGCAANTGAAGGCAGGAACTTCAAATAAATAAAAATCTAGGCAGAGAGACATNAATTCATATATGCTTGCTTGCTTATATTCAACTAGATTTATCCATTCTNACACAGTTCAAGACCTCCTGATTAGAGCATTGTGCCATCCACAGTGGGCTGGGTTTTTATACATCAATTAACTTAATTAAGACAGGCCCCCCTGCAGATATACCCACAGGTCAACTCCATGTAGATAGTCCCTCATTGAGACCCTCAGGTAATTCTAGGTTGTGACATGTTGACAGAGCCAACATTACAGAGAATCATTGAAGAAGACACCTGAAGTACTAATGTCTTTTCTACTTCCTTGATAAAATACCCTGACAAAAGCAACTTACAGGGGNAAGGATTTATTTGACTTATTATTCCCGAGAGGATATGGTCTATGCTGGTATGGTAGGCATCCTGAGAAGCACATGAGGGCAGTTTGTCACAGTGCACTTCAGAAACAGAGAGAGAACTGGCGGTGGGGCCAGGTTTGAAACCTCAGAGACCACCCCGAGTGACATACTTCTTCCAGCAAGGCTCCATCTTATGGGTTCCATAACCTTCCCAAAGACCTTCACCAGCTGGGGACCAGGTGTTCAAACACACACACCTATGGGAGATGGTCCCCATTCAAACCACAGCTGTCCATGTTGACCTCTTGCCTTCACACGCATACACACACATGCATGTATTTCCACGAACATGCACACACACACATAATACCTCAACTTGGTGAGAATTCAGCAAATGCTCACTATGTGTCTCNTAAACATTTATCTCATTACGCTCATTCTGTTTGCACAATTACTCTCAGATCATAAATATAAATATCATAATACAAGCTCTGAGAAGTTAATTTCCTCAAAGTCATGCCGCTTAATACAGATGGAAATGCAAATCCATCTTTGAAGTTTTATTTTTCCTTCCTGTTTTTGCTTCTCTCAGAACGTTTTCCCTACACTTCCAATGTGGATCCAGGGCTTCTCTGTTTGTCCTGCCACAACTGTCATCACAGCTCCGGTCCAGTAGTGAAATGACCTTATTTTTTGTACTCTCCCCTGAGGCCATACACTTTCTGAAACCTGTGGTTTTGCCTTGAACATCATTGTTCGATCAGCATACAGTAGACTTCTGATGAGTAATGAACACCGTAGTCTCCCTTTTTTCTAACACCACTTTCCTCATTTTCAATTATCAAAGGTCAACAGATACCCCAAAATATTCAATTGAAATTCTAGAAATAAACAGACTATAGGTTTAAAGTGCATATTAATCCTAGTTGCATGATGGAGTCTCTTGCCATCCCTCTCCTTCCCACTTAGAATGTGACTTGTCTCTCTACCCAGTGAATGTGGTACCTGCCCATTAGTTACCTAGTAACTGTCTTCCTTATAAAGTAAACTGTGTGTTATAATTCTTCTTTCAAGAAACCAGCTCCCCAGTGCAAGGACAGTGATGCTAGGGGGGCAAAAGGGCATAAACTATAGAAGGACAAGTTAACTCTGTCACTGTGGATACCGCAGGGCACATAGGAAAGGTCTTAGTGCATGGTATATANGTTCCCCTACTACCTTAGGTTCCAGGCATGCACTGGGGATCTGGGAACATAGCCCATAGATAAATGAGAACACAAACTCAGGCAGCAGGGAGCACCTTGGAAACCTCCCCGGGAAATACTCCTCTCTTTGCATCCTGCTGCAAAGAAGATTCATAAATGTATCTAATCTGCCTCTCAGGGATTCAAAGATTTATCCTCCCAAAAGTCTTATCAGAGAGATGAGATCTGGGGAGCCAAAGGGGTGACTCAGGGGAAAAAGCACTTGTTGTTCTTCCAGAGAATGTGAGTTTACCTCCAAATACCCATGTTGGGCAACTCACAACTGCCTATAACTCCAGCTCCAGGAGANCTGATACACTCTTCTGACCTTCACAGGTATGTATGCNTGTAACATATATTCACACAGACATGCATGTATATACATAAATAAAAACAAATCTCAAAAAGAGGAAGACAGAGATCTCCCAGGTTTCTGCACAGGTAGAGGAGTTGCAGCCATTGCTTTATTGTATGGTCATGCATGTTGTGGTGACAGAGGGAGCTCTCCCAGACTGACAGAGGATGAGAAAGACGCTGAAAGACAGCAAGAAGGCTCCACGGCTAGAGATGCNGATCTTAAGAGAGTGGCCATTGCAATTGTGANGGCTACTTTTATGTCAGCAAGACACAAACTGGAGTCATTTGAGAGATGGGAACTTCAATTGAGAAAATGCCTCATAAGACTTGCCTATAGGCAAGCCTGTAATTATTGACTGATGAGGGAGGGTCCAGCCCATTGTGGGTGTTTCCATCCCTGGGCTGGTGGTCCTGGGTTATATAAGAAAGCAGACTGAACAAGCCATGATGAGCAAGNCAGTAAGCAGTATTCTTTATGACCTCTGCATGAGCTCCTGCCCCAGGTTCCTGCCCCCAGGTGCCTGCCCTGTGACTCTTCAATGAAAGTTTAAGTTAAGTAAATCCTTTCTTCCCTAATTTGCTTTTGGTCATGGTGTTTCATCACAGCGANAGTAACCCTGACTAGGACAGTAATGGACCCACATCTTTTGAATGCCTACACTACAGGCTAGCTGCAGAACACTTTTTAAGGTTCTAGATTCTGCAATGAATAAATAAAAGACATTCTAATAAAAATATTAGATTCTGAATCAGTATCATCTAGTATTACTTGGTGGTAGTTGTTAATGTTCATCTTTCTTCTTCTCCTCTCCCTTTCCTTTCTCCTCCTTCCCCTTTCTTCTGCCNTGCCTCATCCCCGTCTTCCCTTCCTCCTCCCCTCCTGGTGCTCCCCTTCTCTCCTAACCCTCTCCTCCCTCCCCCAGTCCTCCTTTTCCCTATTTTCCCCTCCTCTCTCTCTTTCTCCTCCTTCTCTTCTTTCTTGTCCTCCTGTCCTTCCTTTGCTCCTTCCCATGTCTCTCCTTCCTCTTCCCAGAGCCTGGAATCTTGAACTATGTTCTGAGGCTAGACAGCAGTGTGAACACTCAAGAGAGCTGGTGAGACAACGGGTTATAACTCTCACTAGCTCTCTCTACTTCTAGCCTCACCAGCTTTCTTCTTTTCCTACACTTTAAAATTAGGATTTATACTATTTACCTCTTCCCAGGATCATAAAAAGTATTCATGTTAGTGCTTGGGCCAGCGGTCTGCCATGTAGCAAACAAGTAGGTAATTGCTAGGTGCTGGGTAATGGTGAAAGGAATAAACAGTGGGCAGAGATAGATTTTGCTCTTAAGGTACCCGGAATCTATGACTGGAGTCACTGAACTCTTTTGGTTGCTTATTTCATCTATCATAAAAAGTTTGGGCACGTTCTTTCAGTAAATGTTGGTGTTTTGAAGGGAGATGGAGAACAAAAGAGGCCGTGTCTACTGAGCCCTGACTTGTTGGTGGCAAGTGAAGGCCTGGAGAGATGTGCAGGGCACTGTGGAAACAGCAAGGCATGCGCCAGCCTGGCTTGGAGNGAAGACAAAGTGGGAAGAACTTCTAGCACATGCCTGCCCTTTCCATCCTGTGTCCACGCTTTCATTCAGTCAGTGGATATNTATGGAAGAGCAGGCATGAGCCGGAAGGGTCTAAGGGGAAAACAAAAAAATAAAAACCATGTTTTCTTTGATTTGAAGGAACTTAGAATCTAGAAGTCAAGAGAGTTATAACANGGAAACAAGAACAAACAAGCAAATGTAAACTAATTAATTTTTGTTATTGTTTGAGGCTATGAAGAAAAACAGCAGGATCTTTAGTTGGATGTTTGTGGGAGGCTTACTCTAGTCCCCAAGGGAAGGAGCAGCAGGANGCAAGAGCGATGGGAGGTAGTGAAGCCGGCATGTGTCCTGGGCAGAGACCCTGAGGTCAGAGGACAGTGGGGAGGCCTCCTGAGGCTGCTTGGTACCGTGTGGCCCAGGGGCTTTCATATGCTCTTCATACTGTAGCCANTCTGAGAAACCTGGACATTAGTCCTGCTCGAGCCCAAACCTCTCCTCAGGCCCTTGGCTGATGGTTCTGCTTGTTAACCCCTACTTCCTGCAAATATCCTCCTCAATAAGACTTGCCTCAGCACCCATCCCCCAGTGAAACTTCCCCAAACATCACTCTCCTCATGAGCCTTCCCTAAAGCTACACAGTTGGCAGTTACACTGTCCCCTGGGTTCCATGCCTGGATTGTCACTTGGCCAGGCTGTGAGGCCTTTATGTCGATAGACCTGTGCAGGTGCACCATGAATGTGTCTAAAGGAGGGAGGGAGNAAGAAGGAGGGGAATGAGGAAGGGAGTAGTTAATTTCTTTAAAAGCAGAGTATTTAACACTAGATTTAGCACTAGTAAAGTATGTATTCAGAAGCCTCGAAGACCCAGGTCCTTGTAAGCTTGTGTCTCTGTAGAATCTGTAATTTTTGTCATAGAAATTTTCTCTTTTTTTCCTTCCTTCCTTCTTTTCTTCCTTCCTTCCTTTCTTCCTTCCTTCCTTTCTTTTTTCCTTCCTTCCTTTCCTTCCTTCCTTCCTTCCTTCCTTCCTTCCTTCCTTCCTTCCTTCCTTCCTTCCTTCCTTCCTTCCTTCCTTCCTTTTTATGTTTTGTATCAGGGTGGTATAAATATGAAGATCAGAGTACAACTTCTGGGAGACAGTTCTCTCCTACCATATTGGCTCTGGGGATTGAACTCAGGTCACCAGGCTTGGCAGCAAGCCCCCTCACTTGCTGAGCCATCTTGCCAACCTGTCATAGAACTTTTCTCAAATCCCTGCCTCCTGATCTCTGTCCCCCGTTCTCTACCTTAGCACTGGCATCAGTTCTTGTCTTCCTTTGTTCACAGAGAGCCCATTTTTGATATATTTTCCATCATCACTTTTTGAGAGTTACCTTGTAAACGTCAAAGGCCACGCTGAGAAGTGAGGGCTGGAGTTCTCAAATATGCTCACCAGCAAAGCAAATAGCTCTTCAAAACCAAATTAATGATGCTGCAAAATGACAAATTACTATGTGTCACAGACCCGAGGGGTCCCTGGGGATTCCTGTGAATGCAGAATGGCTCAGCAAGGAATGCTAATGGTGCCTACCCTCACCTGTGAGGTGTGTGGACCTCTGGGAAGGACTTGGTGATGAGATTCTCATCCTCATTCTGGATGCCACTCAGTCTCATTCACACTGGGCCACGGGTTTAGCTAAGTACTCCGTTTCTAAGGAAACCCAAGTTGTCAGTCCTGAGCCATATGGGAATAATGGTGATTTATTTAGGAAAAGCAAGGTCTGTCACTTTAAGCTTACTGCTACAAAATTGCTTTTTGATTACCTCCCGCCTTATTGCATTGTCTTGTCACAATAAACTACAGAAACAAGTGGCAAGGTTAATAATTATGGGCTCCATTCTTGTCACTCTCAGGGCCCAGCAAGGTCACAGTTGCAGTCCCAGTGTCATAAGGCAGGCTGCTCCAAGCTCCTGCCCTGCAGAAGAGAGCTTTGTGGAAAGCACAAGTGACTGACTCTCCTTAGGTGGCTCTGGCCTCCAGACTGTCTCTGGGCTCTTCTGGGGCCAGAGTTCCTGCAAACCAGCCTTCCCACTCTTCATTACAGACTTTACTCTGAGATGCTCTCCTGCCTTTAAAATCCCCCCTTTAGGCTTTGCAGGTCAGAATACAGCACCCCTGAAGCCCACCATCCATCTCTCTTCTCTTGAGAGCATCCACTCCTTCCTTTCTTGTCTTTCAAGTCCATGGTTCGATGCCCACCCTATACCTCCAGGCAAGGTAGCTTTGGAGCCACTATTAGGTGCCACAGACTTCATTAGACTGTTCATGTGTGTCACCTAAGTTTTACCTCATAATCGTAAGGTAGTCTGAGGATGAGTGCACACCAGCTTTGTGTCTTCTACCCACCAGAGTCCCATGTTGAATTCTAACCTTGAGGTAGGTCATACTAGGGAGTGGGACCTTTGGAGTTGATTAAGGCATGAGGACAGAGCCCCTAGGAATGGGATTAGTGCCCTCATATGAGGTCACCGAAGGACCCTCACTCCTTGGTCCTGTGAGGCAGTACTGAAGAGACCTAGGTGTCCTTTATGCTATCTATTAATGGAAAACTGGTCCTCAGTAGATACCAACCTGCTGGAACCTTCATCTCAGACTTCCAAGCCTCTGTACTGTACGGAATGAATTCCCATAGAGTATAAACTGTCTAGTCTATGCAATTGTAGTGACTGAAACAGACTGTCTTGGTTAGGTTTCTATTGCTGTGATAAAACACAATGACCAAAAGCAACTTGGGGAGGAAAGGGTTTATTTTAGCTTGTAGCTTTCAGCTCACACTCCTTCACTGAGGGAAGTCAGGGCAGAAATTCAAGTCAGGAACTGAAGCAAAGGCCATGGAGGAACACTGCTTACTGGCTTGCTCCTCTTGGTTTGCTCATCCTACTTTCTTATACAACTTAGGACCACCCATAGTGACCTGGGTCCTCCTACATCAATCATTAACCAAGAAAATGCCACACAGGCTTGCCCACAGGCCAACCTGCTGGGGGCATTTTCTCAACTGTGATTCTTTCTTTCCAAATGACTCTAGCTTGTGTCACATTGACAAAAAAACAAAAACAAAAACAAAACAAAAACCAAACACAACAACAAAAACCAAAAAAAAAACCTACCATGACACAAAGACAAAAGTTTCTATGATATATGCTTTACAACAAGGAACTAGTGCTTAAGAAGTGGGTTCACTTGCTCCTGGACACAGGTTTGCAAGTGAGAGGTCCAGACTGAAGCATGCAACACAGCCAGGCCCTGTCTGCACTTCTTTGTGCTCTTAGCATCCTTGAATAGTGTTCACACTAAGCCCTTTCTATGGCTGTCTCCTTCTCTGGGCCAGGGAATCCTTAAGGGGTGTGCCCAAAATCATGGCCTCTGACCCAGGGGAAGCATCAGTTCAGTGGACTTCGCTGTTCATCTTTTCTCCTCACCTACTTGTAGCTGGAAGTTTTCCTGTGTCCTGCCCGGTCCTGCAGCTGCTCAGACCCAAGTAAACACACAGAGGCTTATATCAGTTATGAAGTGGGTGGTCATGCCCTGTGGCTCAATTTTCTTGCTAGCTAGCTCTTATAACTTGACCCATTTCTATTAATCTGTAAGTCACCACATGTTCTGTGGCTCTACCTGTGTGTCATTACGTACTGCTCTCTGAACAGTGGGATAGAATCTTCTCCACCTCTTCTTTCTTCTTCCTGTCTCTCACGTGGATTTCCTGCTTGCCTCTAAGATGCCTTGCCATAGGCCAAACAGCTTTATTTATCAACCAATCAGAGCAACACATATTCACAGCACACAGAAAGACATCCCACAGCACCTACTTCCTTCCATCACCTTTGCTTTGCTTCTTTGCATGTTCTGTGCTCCTTGAGGTTAACGGGCACCACAACACAGTCCCTGGTCCTCTTTCTGGTCCCCACTTGCTCTTTGGCCATCTCATTGAGTTTTACACATTCGAAGGACATTTATATGCCAGAAGCTCTTCCACTCCCTTTTTTTAAAAAAAAATGAGGCATGTTTTTATATACAGTAGAATGTGTCAATCATGTAGCTTTATAACTGTTTAGAGATTACAAATTCGGAAGTATCAGATTGAGATTCAGCAGGCTCCTATCGCTCCAGAATGTTCCCCTGTGCCTCTTAGTTGTCAACAGCACCTCTCCTCAGGGAGTCCCTTTCAGCAGACTTTGCTAGTCTTTGAATTTCTTACACGTCCTCGTTTGGGTCTGGTTTATCATATGACTTTCCAAGAATATCATTTATTATGCTGATAACTGTTTTATTAAAACTTTAGAAAAATTTAAATTTNCACTGATGCAAAAGTATTGAGAAAAGTACAATCAGTAGTCATGTCCCATCGTTCAATCCCACCTGCAAAGCGAATCTCAGAAATAACACTGTTTGAAATGTAAATATTTTGACATATATTTGTAAAGATTAAGATCTTTTTTTAAATGTGACTGTACTACAGTATTATTACACCTAAAATATGGCAATAGCGCCTAAATATTCTAAAATACTCACTCCATTGTTCATTTGGCTCTGGCTGTAAGCCATGTTCAGATGGAACACTAAGTTGGCAGACAGTTCTTTGGTCTCTAAGTTTATGAGCACTACTATCTTCTGCTTCTCTCTCTGTCTCTGTCTCTCTGTCTCTCTCTCAGTGTTGAAAAAACTGGTGGTTTTTTCTATGAAGTTTTCACATTCTTGACTGATCAAATCCATCTTGTATCTTTGAACATGTCCGTCCTTCTGTCCCTGGCATGTCCTGGAAAGTGGTAAGTAGATGCAGAGGCTCAATCACAGTCACACCCAGTCTCTTTCTGTCACTTTTGGACAGGGATGCTTCATAGCTGCTATCAGGAAGCACATCATGTCCACACTGGCTTTGTGATGCTGCTGATGGTCACCCTCTGGGACCCATGGCTCTTTAGATATGACTGTGCATCCCTATTATGCTTTCCCAATTTTTCAGAGTGCTTCTATAAGAGAGACTTTCTGTAATCAACCATTGATTACGTAGAAGTGTAGTTCATAAGGGAAAAGTGATTTAAATACTTAATGATTTTTTCTCTTATTTACCAATAATGTTTTTGTTTAATTTGCTAGTTTTGAATAATGAATTTGTTCTTTAGTGTCCTCAAAGGGGCCAACGCTATTCTTTNCAGAATTGGTATGAATGCATGGGTTTAAAAGTCTATGCATNCCAATCCCCTCACTGGGTAAATTGTCCCCTATTTGCTGGCAGGGACCTCTTCATTTGCCTGAACTGATGACCTTTACATTTTTATCTTCATTTCAACCTCTTTCCTGAACTCTAAACTCACATAACCAACTACCTATCAAGTACTTTAGGATACGCCATCTCAAATATAAATAGTATTCCCAGTCAGACAGCAGGTCCNGCCACTCCTGGTCTTGCAGGCCTCACAGTCACATTCAGTGAGAGCGGTTTCATTTTATTTGCTCAGACCAAAATCTTGGAGGTGTCCCTTACTCTCCTCTAACTTTCATAACCAAGGTCCAAACACCCACCATTGTGTCACTTTTTACCACAGTGGTTCAAGCCCCTCGTATCTTTCACGTGAATCCTGTCCGTCCTGTTTCATCCCGTCCCACCCTTTCTCCCTGTGATTTGTTCTTAGCATGGCAGCCACAGTGGTGTCGTGAAAAACCTAAGTCAGATCATGACAATATGTAGTTCTGGGATTCCAGTGTCGCTGGGAATGTGCTGGTGTCTAGAGATCTTTAATGTTCTCCCTACCTCCACCCTGACTACCTTCGTCCACCCTGACTACCTTCGTCCACCCTGACGACTACCTTCGTCCACCCTGACTACCTTCGTCCACCCTGACGACCTTTGTCTACAGTCCCCAGCTCTCCCAAGCCAAGCAGGATTCTCTGCTCTCCACATCCGCATCTCACTTTGCCAACCAATCCACCCCACCCACCATACCCCTCCTCCTTGCACTCCACTCCACGCCACATCATTCAAGCCATTTCATTGCACCTATTCCCGCCCCCTGCTTCCCAATCTCATTGCCTTATGCCAGCCACTGCCAACATCCCACTTCATTCCATCCTACTCCAAACTCCCTCTTTCACTCTACTCCACCCTACTATCCTACCCACTCTACTGCACCCCCGTCCACTGTACCTCCCTCCCTCTGTGTTCAGTCAGCCCCATTACACACCATGCACATTGGGCTCTATCCCTTCCATTCAGTCTCATTATCCACCACATACTCTCTGTACTTCCTCATTCTATCCCTGTCCACTAAGTCTCATTATATGCCACATATATTTGGTTTGTTGACGTTCCTGGAACACTTCTTGAATGTGTTCACCTGATGGCCTTTCTTCTTGCCATCCCTTCTTCTTACAGATTGTCCCAATGCCTGTTTTCTCCGCTCTTTTAGAGCCATGCTTAGCTTTTTTCCTCAGTGACTTTCTCTTCCTTAAAAAAATGTTTTATTATTTATTTGTATGTGTGTGCTTGCATGAGTTTTTGTGCACCAAGTACATGCAGGAGGTCACAGAGGTCTGAAGAGGGCATTGGATTCCTTGAAACTGGAGTTACAGGTGGTTGTGAACTACCCCATGGGTGCTGGGGACTTAACCCAGATCCTCTGCAAGAGCAGTAAGCACTCTCAACTGCTGAGCCGTCTCTCCAGCCCCCTTTCTTCTTTTAAAGACAAATTTATTTATGGGCTGGTGGTGTGGCAAAATGAGTAAAGGCCACAAAACCTGATGACTTCAGTTGGGTCTAGGGGACCCAAATGGTGGAAGGAGAGAACCAACTCCTGCAGGTTGTCCTTTGACTTCCATATGCATATGCGCCCCCATAAGAAATAGATGCAATAGAATTTTAAAAGATTTATTTATTTATTTATATATGTCTCTGTTTGTGAGCAAATGCACAGAGGCCAAAAGAAGGCATTCGATATACGTCTCTATCACTTCCTGCCTAATCCTTTGAGAAAGGCTCTCTCCTAGAATTTAGGACTCACATTGTCTTGGCTAGGCTGACAGCCAGCAACCTTCCTGGCTCTGCCTACCTTGCATCTGGAGTCAGAGATGTTCACAGGACACCTGACTATTATGTGGATGCTGGGATCTGAATTCTGGTCCTCCTAATTGCATAGCAAGCACTCTCAACCTCTGAGCCATCTCTCTAGTCCCCTTAAAAAAGTACAATCCTCCTACTCCATCAGTCCTGATTCTTTCCTTCATTTTCTTTGTAGCNTTTGCCATCATGTATAAATAGTGTTCATTTCAAATTTTACATTTATTCTGAAGTGTGTTCAGTGCTATCTCTACCTTCAGGTTCCAAACAGAATCTGGCACACTTTGATGCATATAGGAACACAAGGTATCTTGACTCTCTTTATTCCCCAGTGGTGTGTAATACCCACAAGGGAAGAGTTTCATCTGTTTCCTGCTGCTTCCCAGGTCTTCTGCCTGGCATATAGTAGGAACTTAATAAATGTTCACTGAATGACCCTTAGTGCTCAGCGTGGTGTCTGGCACATGACTGGTGTTCTAAGAATGGCTTAATTCTCTTTCCTCCTGCTTACTAAAACTCTTTGGTAAATGCACGGCTATGATCTGCCTCAGCTTGAACAGTAAGAAAAAATGTGCTGTATAAGAAAAAGCATCAGATGTGAAGCCAAAGACCACTTAGTCTGAGGTATACCGTTGATCATGGGACTTTGAGTCAATCACTGAACTTCACTGACTTCAAGTTTATTGATATAAAGTGGGTTAATAATCATATTCCTGAGAACCATATCAGAAGTATATTGAAGGAAAGAGAAAAGATATGTGGAAGTGCTTTGCGAGCTTTAATTTACAGCCCTNTGGCTTGGGCTCTCATCTTCCCTGGAGGATTCCTTTCTTGCCTTCTGCTCACATGCAGACAAGCATCAGGCCAAAGCTCTCCTAATTCCTCATACAAGCACCCCCATATTATCTTCTGTATCTTCCTGTCTCTTCTTCCTCACTTCTAATTCATCTTCAGGAGTGGGGCTAGAGGCTTCTGTCCCTGTCACTCAGCCTGATGAACTAGAAAGACTGTTCATCACCATCTCGTCATGCTTGACTGTTGGTTAATCTTTTGAATGTCTTTATAGTTTTTTAAACCCCCCACTTTCCTTCCTAGATGTTTTTCTACTTTTGAAAAACCTAAAACTTTTTTTTGAGAAAAATTCTTTCCGTATATACCAGGCTTGTCTGAAATATCCACACCCAAATGTTGGGATTACAGACACCACCATGCAATGTCTAGCTGTTTATGCTTCATCTTAATATCTTAGAAATCCCCTAGATTCTGTCATGGCTCTTTTAGTTTTCATCCTATACAGTTATTCTCCACAGCATCTTTGTCCTAAAGACTCCAGACTGTTGTAGGATATTTGTACACTATGTGAAGGTGTATTGCTGTGATTAGTGTAATAAAAAGCTGAATGGGCAATAGCTATACAGAGACCTTTGAAGGTCTGGATTGAATGACCCATAACCAGGTGCTGGACAAAGAGGACACTGTACAAACTGTGCAGGCAGGCTCTGGGTGTGAAACATCCTGTCCAGTTTCATCATGTTAGGTGTTCAAGTTAAAACAGCTGTACTCTCTGAGAATTTCCCTTGTCCCAGGCACGGCTAGAAACACTTCAAAACACATTTACTTATGTAATCCTCAGAGACTATCTGAGGTGGTTGATATTACCAGTTATCACCATTGTTTTTCAGAGGGGAAGCTGAAGTACAGAATACTTAACTTACTTGCCTAACATTCCAGACTAGACCTTAGATTTGGACACAGATCAAGAGGAGTAAGGGATAGGGAAGGATAGTGTACCAGGCACTTCCTGTAAGCAAGGATGATGTTGGTCCTTGCTCTGTATCCTCCTAATATTCTCCTAATCCCTGTTGCCACCATCCTAACTTCCCAGGCAAGCTGAGGCACCCCTCCTCTGCACCTCAGCTCTGCTGTGAGGTGACTTTGATGTGCCCCAGGAGCACAGCAATGTTCTAAAGCAATGGAGAGCTCAGTGGGATTAATAAAAGGAATAAGGCTGGAGAAAATCTTGAGAAACAGGACTGTTGTCTTAGACCTCCATTCCTGGAGGTTGATATCAGGCAGGGGCTCTTCAAGAAACAGTGTTCTTGAACTATAGAGAATTATTTAATATTGGAGCTGAATAGAGCTGTGGGCAAAGTTAATAAGCCAGCAGTGGTGGTGATGCCATCAGGATCAGCAACAGAGAAAAGCCATTGCTTCCCTAGACCTTAAATGTAATGAGGTGACCAATGTTTCTGGAAATGGAGAAAAAAGAGGAGCCACATAGCAGGGGCGATGACAAAGGAGTGCAGACACACCAGCATTTCACTGGTGAGATCTGGAGAAAGTGAGAAGGAACATGCTCCCCTCCTATCTCCTCTTGCCTTTGAGTCTTCTACTGGTGACATCAACTGACCCCAGTGGGAAATTGAAGAGTAGGAAGCCTGGTGCTACTCTACTTAGGGGTCAACCTAAGTGGAGAATGGTAGAGAGTGNGTATANGTGTCCAATTGGCAAATACAGACTACTCCATACAGCGGTGAGGCTGTGAGCCTGCTGGAGTTAGCCTCCTGTTGCAGATCCTTTGCCTCTCTTCACTGTATCAGGAGTAGAGTCATGGANTGAGGAACAGCTATACTCCAGGGAGAAGCACTCTCTCTTCTGGGATTGAATTTTATAAGATTCTTCTTGGGATGGGCTTGAGATTTAGTCTAGGATTGGAGCATAGTCAAAGGAATAGCCCGGGAACAGTCTGTTCCCCCACACTAAGCTGAAGGAGTAAGAGTTTTCCAGCCTTTGAATGGAGACAGAGAGGGTGAATAGGGAGAGAGGAAGAGAGAGAAAGAAGGAGAGGGAGGAAAAAAGAGGGAAGGAAAGAGAAAGAGAGACAGAGAGAGAGAGAGAGAGAGAGAGAGAGA
>LZPO01087259.1:35930-57251 GCA_001675575.1 Neotoma lepida | reverse complement strand
ACCCTCTCAGTCCCCCTCCTTTGAACAGGATATGTGAAAGACTGGGTTCCCTTGTGGTCTATACAACTGAGACTCATTATTAGTTCCCCCGGGTCCTTCATGTCATTGGCGTCTGTATTGAGGACACTTTTGCAGGCACAGGAAGACCTTATTGAACATGGAATATAATTGGGGCTGATGTGATGGGTGTGTGTAAAGCTATCTTCTCTTTTTCTTTTAACAGGATCCATCATGCAGGAAGTTAAGTTCCCTTCCTGACACATAAGTTTTGCTGAATTAGCAATTCCTGATCAATTAGACTCTGGAGCTCTCTGTATACGGCAGCTTTTGATTTTTTATTTCTAAGGCAAAGCTAGAGCAGCCAAGTCAAATTCAGGGTCAGATCCATCCTCTGCTGCATTCTTCCTTTCATTCCTATGCATTGACAGCACCAAGGCCATTGTTCTGAGTGGCTGGCCTGCCCAAGATGCAAGCTTTTTCCTGTAGACAAATTGCTAAATGGTCTTATTAAATAAAAAACATGGAGCCAGATATAGGGGTTAAAGCCTGAGAAAGATGAGAGGAATAGGAAGAGCCACAGCTAACCTCACCTCACCAACTCTGCAGCTTCCAAAGAGAGCTACTTCTTGTACATCCACGCCTATATTCCTTTCTATTCTGTTCTCCCATTGGCTCTCTCAGCCTAGCTACATCACTTCATCTTCCTGCCCAGCTCTGTCACTTCCTGTCTGTTTGTACAGACCTATAGACCTCTGTGGTTACCTATTGTTGGAATTTAAGGCATGTGCCACCATGGCTGGCTCTGTTCCCAGTGTGGCCTTGAACTCACAGAGATCTAGACAGATCCCTGCCTCCCAAGTGATAGGATTAAAGGTGTGTGCTACCATTGCCTGACTTTTGTTTTTACTTATAGTGGCTGGCCTTTTCCTCTGATCCTCAGATAAATTTTATTGGACACAGATAAAATATCACCGCATTTTCCTCCAGTACCAGCATTTTGGCTGGTCCTTCCCTGAGAGCTGGCGTCTGTGCACTGGAGATCAACCTCCTTTATGGATCTGGGAGCCATGTTCTGCTCCNCTACAATCCCTCCCAGGCATAGGCCAGCTAGTGAGCCAAGCTAGGCAACCAGATTGCAGCTCCTTAGAGACCAGGAATCTAGGGGAAGGTGCAGACTTAGAAACCAGCTCCCCCCAACTTTGACCAGATCTTTTCCCAAGCTTTCCACACAGCTCTCCCGGACTGTCATGATGATTCTCATGTTGTTTATCTGGCTAAGAAGATTGGTAAGGTTTTTTTTTTTTTTTTTTTGTTTTCCTATTTGTAATTAAAGAACCAGAAAAAACCCAACCAGAACCAGAGCAGGCAGGTGTGTCTGCCTTAGTAAGGGCAAGAAGGCAGGAAGAGGAAGGAGGGACTCTCTGGTAAGCCTGGTCCAGCAAATGGGGTTGTCCAGCAGATCGTCAAGTCATCAGACAGTTAAATGTGTGAGTAGAAATGACATTTACTTTACAATTTGTTTGTAAGTGAACGTCTCCAAAAGATAATGTCAACATGTGACCTAATACAAAAATGGAAGTGATTCCTCCCATACTCTCTTACCCTGTCTTCAAGACCGTGTGTATATTTCACACCATTACATTCCAATTGGGATGCCATAGTCTCATCAGAAATACTCTGTCTGCATTGACGTTTTATAAAACAAACCCAAATTGTAAACACTTGGGAGTTTTCCAACTTAGGGTTCCTTTTTAAACATAAATTTCACTTAGTTAAAATTGCCTACAGCTGAATTCTGTCCCCACTTGCACTAACCAAGCGCTCATTGCCGCCCACAATTAACCTTTTACAGTTATCCCTGTTTCCCAAATCCCACATCTCCTGTGAGCCCCCTCAGTAGGAGGGAAGAGTTGTGATGCTGCAATCACCATCATCAGCACCATTATGATGCTTGTGATGGTTAGTGTCAATCGGCAACTTGATAGGATGTGGAATCACCTAGGACACCAGCCCTAGGCACTTGCAGGGGATTATTTGGATTGATCACAGGAACAAGAGGAAGGACTGATGCAGTGCCCATTCTGTAGATGGGGGAAATGGAGATGCCGAGCTGAAGCAAACATCTTTATGGAAAGACAACTGGGAAAGCNGTGGGTTCAGAGCTTGCCCCAGGTCTGTGACTAGCAATGCCAGGTCAGGTCTGCTGAGGCACTCATAAATAGAGATAGCTTCGGGTCATAGTACGAGAGAAGCTGTGAGAGAAATGCAATCTGACCTGGGACACAACGCTGTTCTGAGGTCATTTGCCCATCTGTGAAACAAGATGGCTGGGTTGCATCTTCTTACNTTAGTGCTCTTCTTGTTCTGAGGTGATAGGGTAGAGAACTGCTCATGAAGGCACCTCTTCTAGCCCAGGTCCCTGGAATTGAGCCTGCATGAGGGCATAGATCTGCTGGTTCACTGCTGTGGTCCTATGCCTGACAGCAGTTGGTATTCAGAAACTGTTGGCTGAATAAGTGAATGATCAGGCATGAGGAAGAGACACTCTGGTGCTTTGTAAGTTCAGTTCTCAAAGCTTTTAGCCTCTGGGGTGTTTCACAGTGCAAAGACGTATTTTGTATTCTAAATAAATAAATTTCTGAAGTCAAGATATGACTTCTGCATGCTGTGTTTGTCTTGTCCCTCTCTAGAATACACATGTGTCCCCAAGGGCAGTCGGTGACTACAAAAGCCCAGTAGAGCTTGCACCTTAGTGAAAATGGATTTTCCTTTTATTCAACCCTAGCTAAAGGAAGTCATGAGTTGTGATGCCAGCTGTCTCAGCCAGCTTCACCTGCCTGACAGAATGACACAGTGGGCAACTTCAAAACTGAGGTTTATACACCACAGTGCTGAGGCTGCAAGCCCAAAGAATAGAAGGAAGCATGGTGGGCTCTGGGTTCTGGGAAGGGCTGTGTTTCTGCTGTGCAGAGGGCAACCTTCTCTCCTGTTCTTATATGGACTTTCCTTGGTGTGTATCCAGAGAAGGAAGGAAGAAAGGAAAGAAGGGAGGAAGGGAGAGACTGAGAAAGCTCCTGCCAAGAAGACTTTCTCTTTGGGCCACCAACCAGCTCCCAAATAAAGACAAGGGGACTTATTATTAGTTATGATGGTTGGCCTTATCTTAGGCTTGTCCCACTAGCTCTTATAACTTAATTTAACTTGTTTCTCTTCATCTACATTTTGCCTCAGGGCTTTTTACCTTTCTTTCCTTCTGGATGTCCTACTTCCCTGCTTCCTCTGTGTCTGGCTGGTTGGTGGCTGCCTGACTGGCTAGCCCCTGGCATCTCCCTTTCTTTCTCTCGAGCCTAGATTCCTCCCTCTACTTTCTTTCTGCTGGCNGCCCTGCCTATCCCTCTAATGCCTAGCTATTGGCCATTCAGATTTTAATTAGACCAATCTGATGTCTCTGGCAAGCAAGGTGAAACAAATGTGACACATTTTTATATAGTTAAACAAATGCAGCATAAAGAAATGTAACACACCTATACATAGTTAAAGTAATATTCCACAACATAAAGAAATGTAACACATCTTTTTATAGTTAAAGTAATGGTCTATTCCACAACAGAAGACTCCACGTTCATGACCTCATCTGACCCTGATTACCTGCTGATGCTCTAACATTGTCACATGGAGAATAGAACTCTAAGATGTGAATTTGGGGAGAGCACAAACCCTCAGACCTTAGCACCGAGCTCTAGGATCTGAACAACTGCACTACAGGCTCATTATCGGAACATTTTCTATTGACATTTTCAATTACAAAAGGTTGTGGGAGTGGAGAGATGGCTCAGTGGTTAAGAGCACTGGCTGCTCTTCTAATAGACCTGCATTCAATTCCTAGAACCCACACGACAGCTCACAACCATCTGTAGCTCCAGTCTCAGGAAACCTAATATCATTTTCTAGCCTCCTCTGGTACCAGGCATGCATGTGGTACACAGGCACATATGAAGGCACAACACCCATACACATAAAATGAAATTTCAAAAGATTATTTTAATTCTATGTATGTGTGTGTGTGTGTGTGTGTGTGTGTGTGTGTGTCTATATGTAGGTATGTGCACATATGAGTTCAGGTGCCTACACAGACCAGAAGAGGGTGTCAAGATCCCCTGGAGCTGAAGGTATAGGTAGCCATGGACCTTCTAACATGGATGTGAGACTAAACTAAGATCCTTTGCAAAAAGAGCAACGTCTGCTCTTAACCACTGAGCCATCACTGCAGCCCCAACATTTACAGTGTTTTAAGTGCCTCCTTCCCTTAGCTTGGCTGTTTGGCTATAAACAGCCAAGCAGTTTATCTTTTAGGAGACAACAGTAAGCCTCAAACACAGAGCCTTTATTTCCCCCCTTTTCTTTGTCACGTTCTTTTGTGACTTTGGGTGANACTCCTCGTGTCTCTGATCTTCTTTTCAAAATCATTTTTAAAATCAAAAGATGACCTAAAATGACTCTGTCTGTGACCGGCTGCTATTCTCTATTTTCTCTTGTGTGAAGTCACAGAAATAAATTATTACTGCTTGCATATGATTTTAATATATTTCCTTCATTCCCTTAATGTGCTCACTCTATGCCAGGCACTACTATAGGCATCTGATACAGAAATGAAAACAATGGAGCTGGGTGTGGTGGCCTGCTCCTGTGATGCCTGTAGTTGAGAGGCTGAGGCAGGAGGTTAGCCATGAGTTTGGGACCAGTCTGGGTTACTGAGTGAGTTCCAAGACAGCCTGGACTATACAGTAAGATGATGTGCCAATGATAAAATGACAAAACCCTAAAAAAATCACCATCACCACAACAAATTCCTTTGGGTTCCATAACCAAAAACATTTCTAGAAATCAGATACAGACAAACAAACAAAACCCCAACAAAACCCCTAAACCTCCATACCAATTCAAACCAATCCCCCCTGAATAGAAACAGCATCATCACCCCAAAGAGGACTCTCTGCAGTGGTACAGAGAAAGGGTGTGTTGTAGCAATGTCTTACATGGTCTGGGGGTGAGAGGAGTCTCAGTGACTTCGAGTCAGGCAAAGATGGCAAGGAAGGCATTGTGATAGAGGAAGTCACTCACAAACCTGGCAGGGGTGAAAGATTTTGAATGCCTGGAATGACATGAGGGGGTGGAAGGCCACCTAGGGCCAGTGAGCCCAGGGTCTTAGGCTGAGCGGCAGTGTTGGGACTCAGTAAGCGAGTGGTGTTGACTTTTGCAGTAGTTTTCTGATCTTCAGTGCAGACTGTGACCCAGAGGGATCTCCGGAAGTTGTAAGACCTGCAGGAAGCCTGTAAGAGCTGTGATGTGCAGAGGAGAGAAGGTAACTAGGAAGGAGGCAGAGGAGCTGCCTNCGGGGGTGAGGAGAGCCTTGGAAGTGGAGCTGAGGGCAGGATGATGATCTAGGGATCAGCTCAGAAAGGACAAGGTATTTCCCATTAAGCAGAGGGCCTGTGACTCTGCAGGGTGGAGGGAACAGGTTCTCGGCAGCCTGGTGGTTCTGTTTGGGGGTGTTCCCATTCCATTTAGCTTCCGAATATGCTCTATATTAAATACCATCAGTGTAATTGCAGAATGCGACACACTGTAATTATGCCCCCTAATTGCATTTTCTTCCATTAGCAGTGTGGCATTCCTGCTCAGCGCAGGCTCCCCACACCCAGGACTATTATTGTGGTCAGGAGCAGATACAGCCTCTCTTTGCCCCCTTGTCAAGTGACATAGTGAGACCCAGAGCAGTGAAGCACAGTAGGCAAGGTGGCTAAGAAGCTTGCAATCGGGTTTGAATCATAGACCTCACCACTAAGTAGCTGTAACACTCTGGCATGTTACCTAAAGTCTCTCTATTTCTGACCCTTTGGATTTAGGAAGAGGCCAATAGAGTCTACTTCAGAGAGCCATTTTAAAGAACAGGATGGTATATGCTAATTAACTAGTATAATGGTTATTCTTACATTTATTTACTCTTTCGTGTGCATGTGTGTGTATGCATGTACGTGTGTGTGTGTGTGTGTATACTCTCATGAGCATGTATCGGGGTCAGAAGACAACTTGCAGGGGTTAGTTTTCTACAACTTGTGGTACCCAGGGTTCACATTCAGATCATCAGGCTTAGGGGAATGTGCTTTTACCCCCGAGCCATCTTGATGACCTGTGATGGTTACTCTTGTCAGCTTGATTGCCTAGGAGGTTAGTGAAGCACACCTCACAGTGAATCCATGAAGATATTGCCAAAGACAGATCAAGGTGACTCTAACCTAACCAACGACCTAATGCATTGATGGGTTAAAAATGTAAATAGATGGTTGGGAGGTGGTAGGTGGGGTCTGATTGCAGGAACTTAGCCACAAGGGTGTGTTCTGAAGGGGATGTGTGCTTGGTTATACATTGGTATATTGACCTGGCCCCTTCCTGGCTCCTCTATCCTCCTGTTCATCACAGGGTGAGCAGTCTCCATCACATGCTTCCTGTCAGCAGGTTCAGACTCATCTGAACCAACAGAGCCAAGGACCCACTGAAACTGTGAGATGCAACACATCATTTCTCCATGTAAGGTATTTATGGCAGAAAGTTTGTCACAGTGACAAAAAGTGATAAATTCACCTAGCAGGCAAAGTTTGAGCCACCAGTAAAAGGCCAGGAAGGATGACAAGAGGGGACCGACTCTACCCTTTTCAGAACCCTGGGTTGACATCTTGCTTACACTGATATGGAAACTGGAACACCCCAAGTGCTAAGCGACATAGACTCAGGGGTGCTCTCAAACTCAGCTTTCTGCCTCCCCACTCTCACCTCATACATGAGTAAACTGAGGCCCCCTGAGGAGCACTGGCCTGCTATGGAGATTGTTACTCTTGGGTGCCTTGACCTCCCAAATCCAGGACTGGTNCCTTATGTAAAGAGGTCTGTTTTTATTTTACAGACAATCTAGTATTCCATTTTTATTCCATCCAAGAACAACCTTAGTAAATATTGTTGTCATTGCCTACACAGAGTACAAAGAACAGAGCTGTGATTAGGGGAGACAGTGGCTCAGAGAAACGTGAGACATAGTGTTTGACTGCTGTCCACTGCTCTCTGGCTCTCTTCATGCTTTCTTGTTTTATTCCACAGACATTTATTGAGTGACCTCCCTGTCGTAGATACTGCCATGCATGCCATGGGGGACAAGTTCAGGGCTGCCTGCCTATAAGGACTTTCCCCTCAGGTTCCAAGTAGACTCACATACCAGACTACAACAAGGAAGGCAGGCTGGGGTAACCACCACCTGGTTACTGCAAACCCNAGTGTGGTGTGGGCCCCTAAATGTGCAGGGACAGTGCATCTGGATGAAAGAGGTGTATGGTGTCAAAGGGTAAGTCCCCCAGAGTCACCTGCCTGAACGCTTGCCCGCCAGTTGGTGGCGCTGTTTTCATAGTTTGTGGAATCTCTAAGCTTTGGAACCTCACTGGAAAAAGTGGCTCTCTGGGGGACAGGCCTTGGGGTTTTATAGCAGGGTCCCACTTCCTGTCCTCTCTCTTTTCTGGTGCTGGGTACATGTGACCAGCTGTTCCTTCTTCCTGCCACCCATGTCTTCACTGCCATGATGGACTTTATAGCCTTTCTTAAGCCATGAGCCAAAAGAAAGCCTTCTTTAAGTTGATTTAATTAGGGGTTTGGTTGTAGCAATGAGAAAAGAAAGTCACCTGCCTGGCCACACAGATGGCCAAGGAATAGTTTCTTTTTCTTTTTTTTTTTCTTTTGTAGATCATGGTCCTTTACTATCAGATTGGTGTGTTCTTTCCCATCCCTTTAATACAAAACAAAAAACAAAAAAGCCCCGCATTATTCAATCGGCTATTTTCATCTGACATTTCACTAAATACAGTATTCATATGTCAACATTATTAGATCAGTTATTCAAGTGAATCACACAAATTTATCTTCACTGTGCCCAAACCCACTTAAAAAAGAAGCTGACTAACAGATACTTCCAGATGTACACAACAACCATAGTTTCTGAGGTGAGCTAGTCCTGTTTAACAGGTCACATTGCTAGTCTACATCAATAAACTGGAAGAGATCTAAGTATATAGCTGTACACATCATCAAATGGCAAGTTCATTTCAGTTAGAACACAGCTAACTGGATGCCTGTATAGCACGGAACAGTTTCTAGCTGTTGATGGGGAAAAAGGGCCAGAATGGGAATATGTCACAAACTTTTTTCAATTAAAGTGACAAAAATCCAATTCAAAGCAGTTTGAGGAAGAGCAAGAAGACATATTGGTGACCTGACTGAGCAGTTCATGGAGGCAGCNACTCCACGTAGTATCTGTCCAAGGGTCCAACAGTGTTGGCTTGCTTCTATCTCTTGCATCCTGAGGCTCTGCTGTAAAGATGAATTTTAAACGGTCTTATTAATTGAAAACACCAGGCCAGCTATTGGGGTAAATTCTGAATAATCAGAGAGCCAGAACAAGCCACAGCCAACCTAACCTGCCAGCTCCTCAGCTGATCTTGTTTCCTCATACTGCAGGCTTCTGAGTCCTCTCCCGAATGAATCTTAGCTCAACTGTTGCTCAAAGCCTGAAAGCTTAAGAGGTCTCTAGTTTGCGGTTCTCATGCCTTATATACTTTTCTGCTTCCTGCCATCACTTCCTGGGATTAAAGGCATGTGTCTTTCTCAAGCAAAGACATGAGATCTCAGGTGCTGAAATTAAAGGTGTGTGCCACCATGCCTGTTTCCAGTGTGGCCTTGAATTCACAGAGATCCAGATGGATCTCTACTTCCGGAATGTTAGGATTAAAGGCATGTGTGCCACCATTTTCTGGCCTCTATGTCTATCTAGTGGCTGTTCTGTTCTCTGACCCCAAATAAGTTTTATTTAAGGTACACAATATTTGGGGGACACAATATAATCACTACACTCTGCTTTTCTCTTCTCGGCATTTGTCTTCAGAAGGTGGGTCAGGAAAATGGCTCCCAACCCAAACTCCTATCTTTCCAGTTGAGCAGCAGCAAGGAGTTAGTGATGCCTGTTGGAAACTGAAAGGGCTCTGCAGGACTCCCTGGGTTATGTGCACATCTCTGAGGCCAGGAAGCGAATGTGGGGCATGTCCAGGATTGGCATGAGCTCACCTGGTTGTGTTACATGGGTGCCCCACAAGGATGTAGGGTCTGGTTTGAAAGGATGGTAAGAATGAGTCTTGGGAACACTGCATCTCTGGCACCTGCTGTGAGAATCAGCCTTGCAGAGATGGGTATAGAAAGCTATGATTCCTGTTGACGGACAGGTGACTGGTACAGAATCAGGAAGTAAATTTGCAGAAAGTTAGGGCCAAATTGTTCAACAATAAGCCCCAGACAGAAAGGCTTTCCTACAACCTGGTTCTCTGCAAAGAAAGTGGCTAGCCCAGGCTGCTCCTCCTCTCTCTCTGGCAAGCCCAGGTGGTTCCCTCACCTTCTCTCACCCAGGTGCACTAAACTCTTAAGTTTTTGAATATTCCATGCTTTCTTTTGGTCTTAGCACAATGTCAGCAGCTTCATTTCCCCCCATTGGAATCGAACTGTGTGGGTGTAATGTCTCACTAGAGGTCATTACCTCTGGGCAGCCCTCTCCAGCTGCCACCTCACACAGACAGATTCTTCTGCAAGCATTCTATGCAGCACGTGCCTGCTTACTTAGCCCTGTCACTAAGATATCAGATACCAGATATCAGATACCAGATATCAGACACCAGATATCAGATATCAGACACCAGATATCAGACACCAGATACCAGAGCCAGCTTGCAGTGTTTTTATCCCAATTTTTCAGGGAGGAAATTGAGCCAAAGAAGGGGTCTTTGCTGAAGTGATGACATTGGAATTCATACTCAGGCAGTCTGATTTCAGAACTTGTAAACTATGACTGGGTGACTTTGTGATGTTCAGGATTGTATTCCCTAACATCATGTCTATCTCATAAACATCTGTTGTCAGATAAGGTTAGTGAAAGCAAGATGAATAAGGAAGGTGGTGAGACCCCCATCACTGTACTTACTCAAGCAGAGTTCCAATGGCTACCAGGGCTGGGCAGAGCTTGAAGTATTGAGTTTGACTCTCTCGGGTCCAAGTTTCCCACCAAGACTGACATTTCCCCCTTTACGTCTAGTCATGGTTATCCTCAGGGGAAGTAACTTTTGAGTATGTCACATCACATAAGATGGGTTACAGAGATTTGCCACCTTAGCCTACTGGTGGCCTTGGGAACAGGAAGAAGATAGGACTTGGCCCCATCATAACATCATAATTACAGTTTAATCCCTGGACATCAGTNTAAGAAGTCCATCTCACCTAACATGGGGTTACTTCTGAGCTTAGGAATACCAATGAGGCCACAGCAATTAGGCAAGCACTGAGATTTGTGGGAAGGCACCCCAGACATGATGTAAGTAGAGTGCATCTGCCTCTAACTCTGTTAGGAGTCTCAGTTTCCTCAAAGCNGANGACTGATGCATACATACATACACACACACACACACACACACACACACACACACACACNCACCTTGCTGAGTCTGTTTTTGTTGGTGTTGTGTAGATATGGTTTGAAGGATGACCAATTTGGATTGAAGAACCAATAAGCGGACTCATCCCTGGAAGAGGCTAATTCTCCGTCTCCCAGCCGTAGCTTTGTCTAGGGGTGGGACCCCTCAAAAATGTCCCCTGGCATGCTAACATATTTATTGGTATTGCCAATGTTCCTTCCGATCTTGTTTATGTAGCCATTCCTAGCAGAGACTGTTTCACAGCAGACTCACTGGTCCTCTGGCTCTTACAATCTTCCCTCCTCCTCTTCCACAGTGTTCCCTGAGCCATAGATAAAGGAGCCGTGCTATAAATGTGTCTATAGAGGCCAGGCTCGCCATGATCTGTTGATCTCTGCATTGTGTCCAGTTTGGTTTTCTGTGCTGGTCTCCATTTACCATAAAGAGAGGCTTCTTTGACGAGGGGTGGTGGCTGCACTTACCTGTGGGTATAAGGATGAGATTTAGAATGTAGTAAGGGCTTATATTGGTCTAGCAAAATGGCAGTAGTAGATCCTTTCTTACGGTTTATGACCTCACCAGTCCCAGGAAGTTGGCTTGGTTTCCGGTATCAGGCATGAATTTCCTGCTTCTGAGTGGCACTTAAGTCCAATTAGACAGCTCTTGGTTACCACCAATATGGGAGTGCCACTTATACTTTTATGCCATGCTGGTTATTGTCATGGTTCAGAGGTGTTTCAGGGGGATAGGACTATTTAATTGCATCACCCCATTGGCAGGTTGCATAGTATTTTCTGGATCCATGGAAGCTAGACTATAGTAAAGAGGCTTTCAGGTCAGAACCAGCTTGAGTTTCCAAGTCCTGTGTCCTAAGCTATGGTGTCTTCAGCAGTAGGAGCCCATCTTCAATTCCTGAGTGGCAGCCAAGAGCTACATTGATAATCTATATTGACTGGGGAGTTATTTGGACCACCATGACTGACTGAGATTACGGTTTTGGGGGAGCATTGTCAGCCCAAGTAGCTTAACTTCTTTAACAATGTATTATATATATATTATAACTATAATATATGTATTATTAGAGCTATATAATAAAAAGAATATGATATTGGCACAGAAACAGACATGCAGACCAGTGGAATAAAATAGAGGACCCAAACATGAATACTTGTAACCACAGCCACCTGATATTGACAAAATAAAGAGGCAAAAAACAAACACTGGAGAAAAGATAGCATCGTCAATAAATGGTGCCAGGAAAACTGGATGTCCACATGTAAAGTTAGACTTTATCACCCTGCAGAAAAATTAGATCTAAGTTGGATCAAAGACCTCAACGTGAAACCNGAAACACTGGAACTGTTAGAAGAAAACACAGGCAGNGTCCACCAGATATAGATGTATAAAAGGACTTTCTGAACAGAACTCCATGTGCCAAGAAATTAAGGCCAACGCTCTANAACTGGGACCTCCTAAAACTAAAAGGCTTCTGATTAGCTCAGGAAACCATCAAGTGAAGAAGAAACCCNCAGAATGGGAGAGANGCTTTGCTAGTTATACATCTAGTAGAGGATTAATATCCAGAGTATCCAAAGAACTAAAAAAACTAAGAGTCAAGGAAACAAATGACCCAATTAAAAAAGTAGGCTAGCGATCTAGATAGAGTTCTCAACAGAAGAAATAAAAATGGGTAAGAAATANCTCAAAAAATATTCNTCATCTATAGCAGTTAGAGAAAAGCTTTGAGATTTTATCTCACCACAGTCAGAATGACCAAGATCCACAGAANAACTGACAACAAATTTGGGTGAGGTGGTNCAGAAAGAGGAACACTCATTCTCTGTTGGTGGGATTGAAAAGTGATGTAACCACTGTGGAAATCAGTGTTCAGCATCCTTAAAAAGCTAACTATAAATCTACCATATGACCCAGCTGTACCATTCCTTCATATACGCTCAACAGCCACAGATACCTGCTTAGCCACGTTCCAGGAAATGGAAGCCACCTAAACGTTCTTCAACAGATGGATGGATAATGGCAATGTGGTCCATCTACACGATGGGGTACCATTCAGCTGTAAAGAAAGATGTAATCATGAAGTTTGCAGATAAACAAATGGAACTGGAAGAGATTAAAGTGAGTGAATGAGATAACCCAGACCCAGGAAGACAAAGGCCACATTTTCTCCCTCATCTGCGGTTCCTAGCTCCAAATAGGCAGATGTGAGTATACAACATGGAGTAACCGCAGGAACCAGGGAAGTAGAGAGAGGCTGTAGTCGGAGGTGGAGTGGGAGGGAGTATCAGGACACAGGTGATTTGAAGTGGGAAAGAGAATAAAGGGGAGGGGCTCCAACTGGAGGAGGGACAAATGACACCAAGGATGTAAGCCTCAAGGGATCATATTATTGTATATTCACTTAAAATGACACCGAACACAGGTAAGTGTATGTGTACACTTGTGTGTTTTGACATTGCAATTGCGATACTCCCACTCTGTTCATCCCCTAGAGCCCAAATGCCCTGATATCCTAGTTTGAGTATTTTGCTTTCTTTTCCCTGCCAACAGACATTCTAGATGCCCCTCAGATACTTTTTATCTTGAGGAACAGTGGGTCCAGAGAGGCTAAGTAACTTACTTAAGATCACACAGCCAGTAAGAGTATGGTCCCGCTTCCTACTGGGAAAGCTGCCATGTCATTATACTTGGCTGCTAGGAAATCATTCTTTGCTTTTAGCTTCAATCAGGGTGAAGGCGGAGGTGGGAGCAGTGGGGGAGGCGCAGCGGCAATGCTGTCTTTCTTTTATTATTATCCTGGAGCAGAGTTGGAGGAATCAGGGTGCCAGAGAAGTTGACCTTGAAGGCGCTTCTCCAAAAGCGCCTGGGCCCCTGGCCAGAGTCATGGTGGCATGTATTTCTAGTGCAATTATTCCGTCCTTCTTTTGTGGTTCTCTCAGAAGTTCCTCCGTGATCATTAAAACTGGCTCTGGGCGGTGGCTTTGAAAGCAGCTGGAACCGCCCAGGGCTGCCTGATGTCCTTGTTAAGAGGACTGCATCCCAGGGACTTCAGTGGCCTCTCCCGCTTTATCAGAAAGTAAGGAAGATGAGACCTGGCCGTGCCAATTACAGGTGGGTGACTCTAAAAGAAGTCATTCTCTTTTGTCTCAGAGATGTTGAGATTTCCAGCTCTATTAGACTCACAGGCTGTCCTGTTCTCTCACGCTGCATGGTGGTCCCCTGAGGGCCAAAGGAGCTGAGGCTGGAGAAAGTAGCCGGCTTGCAAGAGAATGGCAGCATGGCTGGGAGGATTGTCTCCCTTCATGGGGCCTTTGAATTCTCTGTGCCTCAGTTTCCCACTCTGAAAAACACAGGTTTATATTGAGAGGGAAGCAGCCAGCACAGGGCCTTTTTGGTATTGCTTACAGATACTGTAGGTGCCAGGCTGCTAGCCAGAGATGCTTCCCTGGGACCGAGTCTCTTCTTTCTCTGGTATACAGCCAGTCCCCAGCATCTAGGATGGAAGCAACAGCCACGTGGCAAATGTGAGAAAAGAGCCACACTGTCACTGTGAGAGATGGGAGGAGTCTCTGGGCCCTGGTTTCCTTATTCACAAAACAGAATTGCAGCATTTGCTGTTTCTTCCCGTGTTCCTTCATTAATCAAGCTTGAGTGCTCTCATCTGCCACACTAGGACAAAGCAACAAAGGAGAGAGATGAGGCCTGTTCTGGTTTGCTTCTCTGTAGCTGTGATAAAACACCGAGTGAAAGTAGCTTAGGGACCAGAGGGTTTGTTTGGCTTACAGGTTATAGTCCATCTTTGGGGACAGGAGCTTGAAGCAGAAACCACAGAGGAACACTGCTCACTGGCTTGCTCCTTCTGGCATGCTGCGAGCTTATACAGCCCAGGCTNACCCACCTGCCTAGGGATTGCACTACCCACAGTGGGCTGGACCCTCCAACATCAATTAGCAGTTATAAAAATGCCACACAGAAATGCCCACAGGACAATCTGTGGAGGCAATCCCTCAGCTGAGGGTNCCTCTTCGCAGATTGCCCTAGTTTGTGTCANTCTTACAAATGTCACCAGCACAAAGCCTTTCTTTCTGAAAGAGTAGTTTAGGATTAGCTGTAGAAGCTTTCGCACTCACCATTGAGAGCCCCGCTCCCAGGGATCCGAGGACCTCCCAACAGTCTCCCCATCCTAAAGGTCTCAGCATCCCTCAGTGGTGCCACTCTGAGCAGTGAGCCTTTAATCTNTGAACTTTGGGGGTCAGTCCTTCACCGATAGTAAACCCCAAGAACTCATAGGGACCGTCTGGTCTATATTCCCAGAGGTAACTATCAAAAGAATATTTTCCAGACTGAGTAAGTGTAAGCTTTTCTACCACTTAGCCTCGGCTCTCCCTAACAAGCTATTAGCAGTTTGGAGAAAGTAAGACTGAAGATCCTTAGACCTTTATGTCCAACATCTGGTTTCCTCCTCACAGTCTTACAAACATGTGATAACTACCCGATCTCACTTATACCTAAAGAAATCAAAGTTCAGAGAAGTTAAACAACCCGCTCAAGGCACACAGCTAATTGGCTCAGTAATTGGATTTAAACTGATCTCCCTGGTGTCAACGCTCTAAAACAACAATGCCTGCTAACATCGCTGAGGGTGAGCTTGGACGTCTGCAGTTAGCAGTGGACAATGATGCCACCTCCTTCATGATTCTTAGTGAGATCGAAGCCATGGGGCTGTGAGGTCTTTTTTGGAAGAGAAACTCCTGGGCTGGGAGAGCTTAAACATACTGGATGCGGGAAGGACTCGGTGCTTGGGAAGTCTGATGAAAACCCAGAGGACTCTACAAATTACACTTCTTTCCACTNTTCTCTATTCTCGAGAGCTGAGGAAATAGTCTTAGTTTAGTGCCTTGAACATTTTTCAAAGAACTGCTTAAGCTGTGAGCTTAAGCAAAAAAGAAAATTTTGGGTTTAGAGGAAGGTCAGGGAATCCAAAAAATGTATTACCTGGGCCCCAGGGTGAGTGAGGACCAGAGGCAGTCTGTGGGTCTCAGTAGTGAGAATTCTAAAGATTTGTTCTAAAGTCTGATGTTTACACCATTTAACAGTGATGAACCCTGGTCTCTGTCCCGCAGGTCAAAGGGCACAGATCCCAGAGAGCCCCATATAGCCACATGTGCTAACACCACTTCTGGATACACTTCCCTGAGAACGGATGCAGGTCCAGGGTTGAGGAGTTCCTACAAGTGGTCAGCTAGTCCAGGAGAGGTCTCAGGCCTTCAGAGGCCATCCTCTGAGTGTTTGGATTGTGTCCAGCCATGGTTACTTTGAGGTTCAACTCCTTCACTCGAATAGATATTCCTATAGATTAGAGTCCATGAAATCAGCTCCTGGCACAGTGTAATACCAAGTCCCAACCAGTGTTTGGATCTGGACATACATGAAGTCACCAGCNNTCTCTCCNTACCTTCCCTTCAAAAATCCACCCACAGGCATTTTTTGAGTGCCTACTATGTGTCAGCTCCTGTTGTAAGGATCCGAAGAGTACATCTGACCATCCTTCCTGTCTCCACCTTGCCTCTTTTCTTTCCCTATTTCTGTTTTTATTCCCCTGTAGGCAGACCATGTGGCAAGAAAGATGTCACTCTGTGGCTGTTGATACAAATCTATCTATCTTCACCATGCAAAGCACCAAGAACTTTACCCTGTCAGTTGAACATTTTGGGTGGTGTGGAGGTGCTTGAGAAGACATGAAGTGGACATCTGAAGGACTAATCACTGGGTCATAGGAAAGAGACATTGGCCTGGCCTCCACAGCAGAGGTGGCTGAAGAACCCCTGCTCTTCTAGAACAATGAGATGGGAGTGGAGAGTTGTAGTAATGTATAGAAACAGACAAGAACAGCAGGTGGCCATTCCAGGAACCCTAGAACACAGGATTGCCTATGCCTGCTTCCAGANTTAGGATCATGCCACTATTTCTCACTGCACGATTTCTCTGTGTAATCCAGGTCTATGAAGAATTGATCATCCTAAGTGTTGGCAGCTGTTGGCAGAACATTCATTCTGTTTCTTTTCCTAGCACTTGGATACTTATATCCCCTCAGTAAATACCCATGGAGCACCTTCTATGTCTAAATAACATGTAAAAGCAAAAGTGAAAACGAGGAGGAGAGGAACCCCTGACACATGAGCGGGCTGAATATGGGCCGTGCTGTGCTGTTTAGACATTGGATACAACTAATATCCAAGTCAGACTGGAGGAAAAGCAGTTGTTTCAGCTGTGGAAGGAAGGGGCACNGGGAAACTACTGCGTGCTGAGTTTTCTCCTATGTGTTTTTCTGCATTTGTTTATTCATATGACATGAATAAGGATAAGCAGGAGAAGAAAGCAATGTATTAGAGAGAGAGGCTGTTTTAGATAAGATGGCCAATGAAGGCATTTGAGCCAAGACTTGGGCAAGGAGAGATGAACCCTAAACTCAGAGAAGGAGTATTGTGGTTGACTTTGATGCCAACTGCCACAATTAGATACACCTGAGCAGGGAGCCTCACCTGCAGAGGGGTCCTGATTGCCTTGATTCATATGGAAGACTCACCAGATTGAGGGTAGCACCTTTTGGTAGCATCCTGGATAAGAAGGGCATGGCCGAGGGAAGATCATCTGGTCTTTCGCTTGCTTGGCCTCCCCTCTTGCCACCAAGTTAATTTGCTTGCTGATGCTGCTGATTCCTCTCTATTAGAACCAGTGTTTCCAAACTCTCATCGTGGACTAGGGACCATCAGCTCCCCAGGAAACCTCCAGACTTCTCTTGTCAGATTGAGAGAGCTGAGGTTCCCAGTCTTGTGGACTACATATGGAGAGCCAGCGTTATGGAACTACTCTCCTGAGGCATCAGCCTCAAGGACCAGTAAATATCAAATGGATTCTCAGCTCTCAGGTGTGGTTGTGCCATTGTTACTATTTCATGTCTATATATTCATCCCTTATTTTATGTCAATATTTGTGTATATATTTATTCCTTTGGTTCTGTTCCTCATGCACAGTGTGGGGCTTGTGGTATCTGGGATTTAGGAAGCAAGCCCATGTGTCTGGAAGGGACCGGAGTGGGAAATAGGGGAGCAGAAGAAGATCTCAGACACATCTTGTTAGGGGGCAGGCATTATGGGTGATCACCTTGGGCTTTGTTTGGGGCTTTGAGCAGAGAAGTGTCATGATTTGACCCATATTAGTCGTGGTACTTAGGATTTTCAGAGCCCTCAGATCTGTTATTGACTTTGGCTTTTGATGAGAAATTAAGATGGACGGTTCATATACATCACAGTAGTAGTCACTATTAGACTNGGGTGTCTGATGCAGAGAATGCTGATGACAGCGTTCCACCCATTAGACCACACTGCCTCCCCCAGTCCTCACATCTGATTTTGCCATGGTTAAATAGTAAAAGACCATGCCCCAGATGTCCTCATTTTAANTTATACATATTAAATTTTATGGCAAATCATTCATATANTATCTCAAAAATATCTAAATAAGAACGCTCAATTGTGAATTTCAATAGGTTTCACATATATTTCATAACCCATAATTATGACTCTGATGTTTCCATTATAGCTTTTTAATATACACATACACTGACTTAAAACTCTACTGTCTCTGNGATCCTAATCAAATTTTGTGCAATGGTTAGGATTCTCCTGGCTGTCCAGGCAAAGTTGGTAGTTTTTGCCTCTGAGCAGCCTCAGNCCTGTGCTGACATTCCTTGGGACCTTTGTAGTCTCAACTGTGACTCTCTGTATTTCTGCCTTCCTCTCAGGTTCTGTAGGGGCCAGGCTGAGGTCAGGAGTAAGTATCTGTGGTGTCTGCTAAGTTTAAAAGCTTGCACTTCTCCCTTTATTCTGATGACTGCCCTCCCTTCTTGTCATTGGTGGACGGCGTGTCTCCATTCCACCAATCACTCTTGAGTACCTCATCCAACCTGAGTCATCTTCTGTAACAGGGGATGAATCCTGAGATTCTTTGTCCATACTTGACTCTGGACAGGGGCGTCTGTGTGGCCATCTCTTTGCTGTGTGCACTGGACAGAGTGGAGAGCAGATGGGTAGAATAGTGGGATGCAGAGGAGGGTAGAGGCTAGGTCCATAGTCTCCATTTCCTTTCTTCAGCCAAAGGGCTGGCTGAGCTTTTATACCGAGGAGTCACAAAATATACTATATTGGGATCCATGTGCTCAGCACAGGGGCTCAGTTAGGGGGCATTATGGGTTAGAGCCAACAGTGGTTGGAAGAGGGCCAGAGCTGTGGGATTGGGAGAAGGGAGTGGCTTCCAGGACTGCGACCACTGGCTGATACTTACTGAGAGTTCTGGCTCACTCTCTTTACACACCTGGAGTTCACTGTCCCAGCTGTGTGCAATATTAACTCATGACTTTTCTTAACACTGCAGTGGATACTGGGACTAACTCTGTTAACCAACCCTGTGGAAAACAGGCTTGGCTCAGAGAAGTTAAGAAACACGAAGGACATTAAATCTATAGGACACAGTGAATGATTTAATGGGGGGCAGGTAAAAGAGAAAGGAGTCCAGGCTTCTGACTATAATGATAGGCACCCAGGAGAAGGAGCGGGTGGGCTTTGGGTGGGAGACACTGAGTGTAGTAGTNATGTGTGTTTAAGACACCAGGGGCTGTGAGAGTCTGGACGCCACGGGGCAGCTGCAGATGAAGAACAGCAGTATGTGGGTCTCAGAGGTTCAGAGGTTCATGCTTGAGTGTTTTCTCTGGAGCCAGGAACCCATGGAGAGACAGCTTCCCAGGGAAACCTGAGGAACNGNAAGAGGAATGGCCCAGGCTCTGGCCCATGCCCTCCTCTGAGGACTCTTCTGTCCTCTCCAGGGCCTTCACTGAAGGCAAGAGGCACTTGGCTGCCAGCAGGGGTGCACCTCTTTGGCGATCTAACTCTTCACTTGCAGGACATTGGAGGCAGCACAGCCAACCCATACCCTGGCAGACAGGAATGCTACACTTAGGCTGTGCCTGCGTTCCAGAGCAAGTGACCCTGCTTACCTAGTCTGTGACAGAAGACCTGGCAGAAATGACCTGAGGGNGGAATGGGTTTGCTTTGCTTTATGCTTTCAGGGGGACATCATGGTGNCAAAGGCATGGCACTCTTGCAGCTGGAATGTGTGGCGGAGAAGCCTTAGGTCTTGGTGGATCATGGAGCAGAGACAAAACCAGAACCAGACTCTGGTACCATTTTCAAGGCTATACCTTTTGGTAGGTGGGCCACAGTCTCAAAAATTCTATAACTTCCCCCAAACAGTGCCACCAGCTGAGGGCCAATGTTCAAACACATGAGCCTGTAGAAGTTGCACATCCAAACCATAGCATCCCACATGTGGACCTCAAGGACAACTACTGGCCTCTCCCCTTCCTTGATTTCCTTACCTGATTGCTTCTCCCTGGTTCTCTCTCTGCTACTTTATTCCCTTCTGGTTCCTGTCTGTCTCTGTCTCCTCCTTCCTCAGTCTCTATCTGCTCTTTGTCTCTTGCATCTCTGAATGTCTCTGCCACTTGTCTTCTCTGCTTGCTGGTCTTTGTCTCTGCCCCTGTCCCTCTGGACCTCACTCTCCCTTTGTCTCTCTGTTTCCCTCCTCTTGTGTCTGTGTGCCTCCCCTCCCCCACCTCCTGCCTCTAGGAAGAGGGCAGAGATCACGGGGAGGAATTGGATGTCATTAAAGGCACAAAAGGAGAAAGGACTTCTCTCCTGCTTAGCCCTGGGGAAGGCCTAACGATGAGAGACACTTTGGTGGGTAATCGATAGGAACAAGATGCAACGAGACATCTTTGTTGGGTCGCCACTGACGGCAGCTCCCTCTAACCAGAGCCCCTGGGAACAGTTGGCCTCTCAACCAGACTTGGACAGAACACATCACAGCATGGAGAACTTGAAGTGTGAGCCCAGCACACATGACGGGGGGGGGGCACCTCATTTCCATCACTTCCCCTCCCTCCTCAGCCCTCCTGTCTCTTGGTACTACTTTACAAACATCATGAATAGGGAGGACCACTGCCGTGGGCTGGACATAGACTGTAGCAAACCTAGGTTACTGAGAAAAACAAAGTCTCTCCTGGCCTGATACTCTCAATCATTCTGAGCCCTGACATCCTATTGTAAACCCTCGAGTTTCACAACCGTCATCCACGATAGGCAAGGCAGCCTGTTTTCTTTTCGAATAGCAAATCTGGTCAAGGCATCTCCAATTCAGATCCTTATAGACAGGCTTCCATTTGCCTGTTTCACTGTCAAATTGCAACGCTAGGCTCACAGGAGGTGCTTAAACACTGTGGGGGTTATTGTACACAGTTGCTGCTTCATGAGGTGTTTGTCTGATGAATGGATCTGTCTGCCTTGAGACCCATGGGTATCATAGGCCTCTTCCTTCTTTTACCTCTGACTTCCCAAGACTTGATCCCTAAGTTTGACCCCAGTTCTTTGTGCACGTGACCACCCTGTCTTTCTCTGAGTTCTAATGCCCTGTGCNGGAGACAGCCAACAACATGCTTGACTTGTTGCCCCAGGAGTCNAGGAAGGAGGAACCCGAGATCGAGGACAAAGATCCCTCTGGGCATGCCCCACTGGACTTTCTGCTGAGTTTCCTGAATGAGGACCTGGGAGAGACCCTCATTGTGTCCCGAGGGCAAACTTTTGGCACACGCATGTGATGCTCTCATCCACTCAGCTGTTACTTGTTCTTGTAATCTTCT
>LZPO01087259.1:20676-35210 GCA_001675575.1 Neotoma lepida | reverse complement strand
TTTTGTTGATTTTTACAAGAACCGTGGAAACTATTGTGAAAAACCCAATCACCTGTTGAATTATCTCATCCCCTATTTCCTTGTAATATTAATGAAAGACTGGGGTTGAGTCAGATCTGGAGTAGACAGTAGACAGTAAAATGGTAGAATAGAGTAGTAGAGACCAGAATAGCAGTAGAGTAGACTAGAGTAGAATTGAGAACAGAAAAGCAGTAGAGAATAAAATAGGTATAGAGGAGAATAGTAGAATTAGAAGAAAAGAGAAGAGAAGCAAAAGAGAATAAAATAGAAGAGAACAGAAAGAGAGAACACAAGAGAACAAAATGAGAGAATGAGAATAGAANAGAACAAGAGAGAAGAGAAAAGAAAAAAAGAGAAAGGAGAAGGAGGCAAAGAAGACGCACTTCTCCAGCTCTGACAAGACTCGTCAGCTTGCATAAATCTCTGTGTCGGAGAGTTTTTTCTTAGCGCCTTCCTGGTATCCCTTATCTTTCAAGACCTATGAAAACTGTCCCCAGCAGCCCTGCACCTGGACTCTGATGTTTTGAGGATAACAGAGAGAAGGAAGAAGGTCATGCAGGCAGGAGTTCAGAACTCTTGCCTCCCATATATAAGCATGCCAGCAAAAGCGGGGTATCTAACTTGGATTTGAGGTGACACCTCACCTAAAAGGCATATGCAGGGACTAAATTCATCAGTGGATTAACCCTCAATGGGTTCATTAATTTTGTGGTGTTAACATGAGGAAACTAGGAGATGACTCTTGGTTGGAGGTCCCTGTGGGGAGTGTGTTCTGGAATCATGTGTCTTACTCCATGACTTTTCATGCTTCTTTCTGCCTCCTGTATGCTACAAGGTAAACCAATTTTCTCTACCACATGTCCCTGCGACAACGTTCCACCTCATCAGAGCCCAGCAGCAACAGAGCCAAGGGACTGTACTNAAACCTGTGGAAATGAGTTGAGATCTTCCTCCCTTAAGTAGCTTTTCTAGTTTTTTTTCTTTGTGTGTATGTGTGCGTGTGCCTATGCATGTGTAATATATGTGTATGTACGATGTATTGTATGGATGTGGGCATGGATCTATGTATCTATGTGGGTGTAGGTTTGCATGTATGTACATATGTAAATCAAGGCTAGACAGAGGCCAGCATCTGGTTTCTTCCTTGATCACTGTTTGCCTTAGTCTTTGAGTCATTCTCTTGGTAAAACTGGAGCTCACCAATTGACTGGCCTGGCTGGCCAGTGAGCTCTAGGATTNNTCTCTGCCTCCTAGTGCTGAGTTACAGATGCACACACTGTGCCTGGCTCTTCATTTGGTGCTCAGGATCTTAGGTTCTCATGCTTGCACAGCAAGTACTTGCCTGACTGAGCCATCTCCTCAGTCCTGTGTTCTCAGATATTTTGTCATAGACGGTAAGTGACTAGCACAAAGGCATGCACATCATGTTAAAAGCTAAGGAGGCAGCCGTCCTTAAAGATCATCAAGTCAACTCATTCTTCCCCCATTTTTCAGGGGGTCAAACTACGCTCAGAGAGTAGTGACATGCCCTGGCAGAGAGCTGGGAAGTGGGGAAAGAATTCTTTAACCTCTCAAAATTCTCTACTGTTGTCTTGGTCTTTATTTTTACATATTCTTAGGTATTAACAAGTGTAAGCCTCAGTGANTGCCTGTCTCCCTGTTAGCCTTAGGAATGTTGCTCACTAAACTTTCCCCATTCTCCCAGTTACAATGGAAGGAAGGAACCCATTCCCAGTCTTCAGCAAATAGAGGCCAACAGAACCAGTGGCAGGAAATGGCTTTTTTCACTGGCTTGTGCCTAAGAATGAGGTAGACTGTTAGAACACCCCCATTATGATTAATGTGTACCTTTTGTTGATTCCTCTATATCCTGTACATATCTTTTCCTTTTGATTTACCTTATTGGTTTTTAAATTAGCTTTATGATATATAATTTACATGCAATGAAATTCATCAATTTTCTGCATTCAACTCAGTGAGTTTTGACAAACATGTATAGATCATGCCACAGTCAAGATACAGAGAGCATTAGTTTTTCCTAAAGTAATCTCATACTCCTTTGTAAGCAATTCTCCATAGCTAGCCCCAGGCAACCATTGATCCATATTCAGCAGCTATAGTTTGGCCTTTTATAGATGTTGACAGAATCAGATCCAGTTTGTATCTACTTGCTTTCACTTAGCATGTTTTTGTGATTCATCAGTGTGGTGGTTTGAGGTGAAATGTACTTCACAGGCTCAGGTGCTTCACACTTGGTCCCCAGCTGGAGGCNCTGTTTGGGAAGGTGGTGGAAACTAGGAAGTAGGCCACCAGGAATGTGTCTTGCTTTGTAGCNTGGCCCCACTTTCTGTCTGCTTGTTGACTAAGGACATAATGTCACCAGTTATCTCACACTCCCACTGCCTCATTCTCTTGCCACAATGCCTTCCCTTCCATGGTGGACTGTATCCCCTGAAACGATGAACCAAAATAAACCCCATGTCCTGAAGTTGCTTCTTGTCAGGTGCTCAGTCACCTAGATAAGAGCAATAACTACTACAATCAGNTTGTTTACATGAATAGCTGTTCCTTCCTTTTTGTTAGATTAAAATGGTCACGTGATTGTTCTAGTTCCCTTTACTAAGAGATCACTTCTTTCCCATCATATAGATCTACTGAGATTCAAGTAGTCATCAGAAGATGGATGTTTAGATCTTTTTCCACTTTTCGCTACTGTGAATGAAAGCTGCAAGCAGCACTCATATGTCAGTCTATTTTTATTTTTATTAAAGATCTCTCTGTGTGCTTGTGTGTGTGTGTGTGTGTGTGTGTGTGTGTGCGTGTGTGTACATGCACACTTGTCCACAGAGGCCAAAATAAGGTGTTGGATCTCTGGGAGCTGAAGTTAGAGGCAGTTGTCAACCGTTTGCCATGGGTTCTGGGAACTGAACTATGGTCCTCTGCAAGAACAGCAAGTATTCATACTCTTAACTGGTGAGTTACTCTCCACCTTTACATGCTAGTCTTGTTTTACTTTTATATGCNGTCATTTATTTCTCTTGACTAAACACATATGACTAGAATTACTAGATCATATCATACACACTTGACTTCAAAGAAACTGAAAAGTAGCTTCCNAAGTGTTGGGTTAGCCCTGGCGATGCTTGGGGATGAGGTTATTTCTTATCTCCATTAGCACTATCCATCACTCTGTTTTTGAATTTGTAGGTACAATGGTATCTTGTCATGGTTCTAACTGACATTCTCCAGTGACTAATGATTTGGGTATTTTTTCCTTTGGTCAAGCACCTGTTCAATTTTTTTGTCTACTTTTTTCAGGTTAGTTATAGTCTTATTATTGACTTGAAAGTGTTTTGTGTTTAGTTTTTTGAGACTTTTATTATTATTATTATTTCTTTGTNGTCCAGGGTATCCTAGAACTNACTGTAAACCCAGGTTGGTCTTGAATTTATGGCAGTCTTCTTGCCTCAGCCTCCCCACTGCTGGAATTACAGACATGACCTTGCATTCCCAGCTGCAAGGATTCTTTTCATATCTTATTTAATAGTTTTCTTTCTAATTGATAAATAAAATTATATATTTATGGGCTACACTGTGGTGTTTTCATTTTAGAGTGTTTAAATTAACCTAATGAATGAATATATCACCTTACAGATCTGCTTTTGTGTAGTGGTGAAAAACCTAAAATGTGCTCTTTTGGCGATTCTGACATAAATAGTGTATTACCATAGTCACCATCCTGTGAGGTGGGTTTCCAGAGCTGCCTGACAAAAACTGTGTAACCCACGCTTAACAATTATCATTTCCCCATCTACCTCTCCCCTGGTTCTGCTAATTACCGTTCTATTCTTTCCTTCTATGAGTTCAACCNTTTTATATGCTACATGTAAGTGAGATCATGTTTCTCTTCATATTCTCCATATAAGTGCTTTATGGTGAATATGTTTTGCATATATTTTCATGCAGTTGATACCTTGGCTTTTCAAGGCAAGTCTAATATCGTTTACTTCATCACAGCCAGACCTGACTGAGTTTTGCTTAGTCCCTCCAGACCTCATTTCTCTCATTTGTAGGCTAGTACCAAAAATATATCTACCTCTCNGAGTTCATGAGGATTTAAAGTGACAGTGCATGTAAGACTCTCAGCATAATGTCTAAAACCTAATAAGGCCTTGCAAATCACCAGCAGATTGTTATTGTTTGATTTTTATTCATTCCATCTCTGCTCACTCAAGAATAGTCCTCTTCGGGCTTCACTTCATATCATCTGCAGCTGGTAGCTGGAAATAACTGAAGCTCACGAAAGCAGTCTGGATAGGAACTAAGGGTGTTGGAGTAATTAGCATGCGGCTATCATCTGAAGCCCCAGGCTGGGTGAACTCACTGGGTCAGGGCATACAGTGTGGGATGTGGGATGAGATGGCCACAGCAGGACCTTGAACAAGTGCAATCCTCCTGGGTTAGGCAAAGGAAGAGAGACTCCTGGGGGTGGAGGAGTGGATCAGCCTAGAACTAAGGAGTGGCCTGGCTTTAGCTGCATGGATTGGCTGAGCTGGAATGGTGTCTCACTTCATAGATATGGATGGAGTGGACCAAAATAGAAGTGTGCATAAGATTTGTCATGGCAAAAGGAAAGAGTAGCCATTATTCAGTCATTATGGTTAAATACAGTACATAACGAAGACATATGCAGAGTGGCAGGTAGAATCTAGATTTTCGTCTTTTGCAGCGAAAGTTAGATGCAGAAATACCAGAAAAATTTTAGTTTGTGTTTTGCTCTCAACTTCGTGCTTAACTCTTCCTCCTGCCTGAGCACCCACATACTAGCACCAGTCCATGAGCAAAGCAAATGTAGTAGCAAGAGTCTACCAAAGACTTTCCCTTCAGCTTGCCTCAAGAGACACACCAGCAGCAGGCTGTGCTTGGCTACCCATGTGCCTTTGTGAACTCCAGCTTGAGCTCCGCCTTGCTCTCCTCCCACCCTGAGTTCTAAGAGGGCCGATTGCTAGCTTTTATTTGGTATTCTAATTCTAGGTTCTTTGGCCGTTATTTGCTACTTTTAATTTTTACCCTGCTATAGATATGTTCTTCTTCCCATAAATCATTTAATCCACAACACTCAGAGTTTTCAGTTTCCTGATTATGTCCTGACTGATATGGAGTAGAGGGGCATTTTTTTTGAGTCTGAGGGAAGTCACGAAAACTGGGTCTAGGAAAAGAGCCAAAGGAATTTAGGTCACATGATCTTGAGGTCTTAACTCCTATNAATTCAGATTCAGGAAGAGGTAAAGGGGAGAGTTCGAGGCTTGCCAAGGTTGGAGAAGCTCTAGAAAGTGTAGTCTGACAGGAGGAATAAAGAGCTGAGGGAATGGTGTTCTGGGCAAGCCGAAGAGTTGGAGGTGGCTTAGAGAGCTTGGACTCTGCCCTCTAGCTCCTGAATCAGTTCNCACATTCCTCTCTGTGGCCAAAATTTATCTGTTATTATCCCCTCTCTACTCTACTCCATATTTAAGAAAATTACAACCCCCAAGTTCCCAGCCCATCTAGCTTCCAAATAGACCTGGCAGTGCCTGGTGCTCACAGATGGATGGAGGAGGGAGAGGAAGGAAACCAGGCTGTCGGCCATTGTGTTCTATTCCACCTTCTTGTCCTGTGGCTATGAATGGCTCTTCCTCAAGGCTGGCCTTCCAGCATGGTTCTTGCTTCAGTCAGAAGATCTGAAAACGGTAGCAGTTTCTTNCTGNTCCTACCCNGATTTCCTTATCAGCTCTTCTAGCAGCCAGGTAGCTGACAAGGTCTCCGAATCAAATNCNCTCTGTGTAAAGGACTAGGCTGGCTTTCATTTTCCTCACTGGGCTATTTGTACAGTATGGTCCATGCTGCCTCCCTTTCAGAATCATTGAGAGCTGAAGTATGTCTCCTGGGGTATAAGGAGAAAAGGAAGTCCCTAGAGAGCNACCCCTNAGTCAACCCCTGTGCATGCCAGGTACTTTTCACTCNTTGTGTATTTTTCTGACTGTCCAAGTGATCCTGACTATACCTGTATGTGCATCTGTTTATTCATTTATAAGACTTGGGCAACAGGATCCTCTCTTCATGTGGTTCTTGAAAGAATGAGATGAACTACTATGCATAAAAGCCTTGGAACAGGCCAGGGGGGATTTGGGTGAAGATTCTTGTCCCAATACTGACCAACTGAGTTCAGTCCCCAGGGATCCATACAGTGGAAGGAGAAAATTGACTTTCACAATTTGTCCTCTGATCTCCACCTGCATGCTAACACACACACACACACACCATGCATGCACACGTGCCAAGGTGAAGCAGACCTTAGCACATGTTCAGTACTCAGTGTTAGCTGTAAGTCACACAACATTTAGCTGCCATTATTATGTTTTTGTTAATTTTTTTTTTCAAAAGTGCAAGAGTGCTAGCAGCTGGTGAGNTTAGACAACTTGGTCCTTCTCAGGGCTGCTGAGTTATTGAGACTTGATCTCCTAGCCTGAGCCCTTCCCACTGCTCCCCTCATGCCAGTGGGGTCACATCTAGCTGTGCAATAGCAGCATGGAACAGGTCTTACATTCTGTTCTCCTCTCTCTCCTTCTAGAACTTTTATGTTTAAAATAAAGTGAAGCCANGCAAAGGCCTAAGGACAGGGTGGGCTTGGTCCTGGTAACAATTCTCTGCAGAAACTTTGGCTGGTAGGATAGCTGGAGTTCCACAGAGGATGGCAGGTGATGGCTGGGAGGTGAGAGTGGGGAGGGCTGTGTGTGTGTGTGTGTGTATACATGTGTGTGGGCATGTGTAGGCATGTATTGTGTGTGCATATTTGTGTATGTATGCATGCATGTATGTGTGTATGGTGTGTGTACATGTGTGTGCATGTATGGTGTGTGTGTGTGTGTGTGTGTGTGTGTGTGTTGTGCCCCCTCCACATCAAGAGAAGCTTTTTACATTCTGGAAGCTTTTATTGCCAAGAGATAGCATTCAGCTAAGCTCTCCTTCCCCAGCCCCTCCTCATCCTAAAATATATTGAATAGTGTTAGAGGCAAAGGATATTTTCAGCTCTACTGGGTCCTCGGGGAAATGACTTCTGTGGAGAAGAACTAGTGAGCTATGTAGGACTTTGAATGCCTCTTCTGGCACCTGCCCCTACCCTCCCAAGTGCTACAGCCTGGCAGGCAGTTAGCACTTCACAAGTTTAGAATCCCAGTCTCCTTCAAGGCTCGCTTTGACCTAAGCACCCTTTTCCATGGCTCTTCGCATATCAGTATTCTATATTTTTGGAATTCATTCTATAACCATAACCAACTCTGTCCTTCTTCTGACCTCTCCTCCCTCCCCTCCTGGATCTGGTCACCTGATAGACCAGAGAAGACAAATCATATTAATAAGGAGCCTGTGCACACTGAGCATGCTCACGTCTGCCATCCCACTTGAACCTCATGACACCCTATGTGAAGTAAGTACCAAAGAGGAAATCAAATCTCTGTGAGCNGTGCGGAAACTACTCCCTCCACAATATATGTCTTGAAGTTTAAGCAGGAGGNGTGCAGCCGNGATACAAGCCCAGTNATGTCTGTCTCCAAAGTCAGATCACTCAGTCTGATACCTTGCTGTCTTCAGTGGCTAATGATGCTAATCGGAATGCCTAAGTGGCAGCCTGTTGGATGAATAGGCAGTCCTTCCTGCCCTTTACTGCTGCATTGCAACNGGCAGAAAGCAGATGGCNTCACTAAGGAGCAATAGCTCCCAGCCTAGTTCTGAACCTTGTATTGCTTTAGGATCTCCTCTGCGCCCAACANAGCACAGTCTGCATTTGTTGAGTGTTTAATATGCACCATGCCCTTTTTACTTGGAACTCACTGTTCCAAAGGTATTTCTGGGGCTCCTTTACACTTAAGAACCTGTTGAGGAACACAACTCTTCAACAGCACTCTGGAACCCACGGTTTCTGTTTCTTTCTACTGGACAAAACTCTAACATACTTTAAAAAGGTGTCTGTGTGTCAGGAGGGGGCATGGACACATGTACACATACATGTACCTGTGGAGATCAGAGGTGTCAAAGATACATAGAGCTAGAGTTACAGGCAGTTTTGAACTGCCTGATATGGTTGCTAGGATCCGAACTTGGGTCCTCTGCAAGAGTAGTATGCTTTTTTAACTGCTGAACCACCCCTGTACCCCATAATGTATGTTTTAATGACTTTGGGGGCACAAAGCTGTTGCAAAGTACCTGAGAATGTTTCAATTTATTTCTGTTGTTGCTATGAATAACACCTATTGTCCACTAAAATTGTCTTTAGCTTATTATGATAAGAATCTGATCACAGTGATTTAGGTAAGTCAGGTGTGTATGTGTGTGTGTGTGTGTGTGTGTGTGTGTGTGTGTGTAGTTGTTTATTTTTAGTGGAGAAACACAGTTAGATGAACTTGAACTAATAAGTCAAGGACCTTGGCTTCAGCATCCTGCTTTGACATCCTAAGCATAGGCCTCTTTCTTTACAAGATGGCTGTCTTACTTCCAACCACGAATATACACTGGAGGAAGGAAGAAGGGTGAAGGATAAAATCTCCATGATAATAGAACCTGCCTCTTCCTGTCAGAGAAAACAGTAGCTTTCTAGAAACACTATTCAATAGCCTTTTGCTGAAATGGTCACATGCTGTGAGGGAATGTGGGGCTTGAGTACAAATGTCTCCGATTTGTCAAGGTTCTGCTTAAATTTTTTCTTCACTTGTTGATGGTGGGAAGACAATGGGTATTCAGCAGAAANCATGCTTCAGATTCTGAAGTTTGGTCTCTTCCTGGGATAGCAATGTGTGACACAAAACTTGCTCGTGNAACTGGGAAATAGCAGTGAGATGCAGTTCACAGTCAGCCACACTTTCTTCACAAGGGTAAACTGATACACTACAAGCACTGTGTTGCTAAACCTGGGGGTGCGGCAGGCTAGGATTATTAAATGCATTTTCAACTATGAATAGGCTTGTCAGGACGTAGCCCCTGTCAGGTACAGGAGCATCTGTGTTTTTAGGTACACAGTCTCCCACAACAGCACTAGTGATCTGTTAATGCAGTAAAAATAAGAAGTAGCTGTGAGACAGGAGCTGCCAGTGACTGCCACCAATTTGCCCTGGGCAGTGCAGTGGTGACCTCAATAATCCCTCACATTGATCCTCGCTTTTAATTTTCAAAAACACTTNTATGTGCATTATCCCTTTTAATCTCCATGACAACCAAAGTAGGTAAGGTATCTACAAGTCATGCAGGTCTGGCATGGCACGCCCCCGTTTTATAAAAGGGGAAACTGAGGCTCTCAGGGTTAAGCAAATTGCTCAAAGTCACATAACTCCTAAATGGTAATACATGAACAAGAGATTGGTTTCCCAAAATCCTTTGTATGTTTAGATTTGATTCAAGCAATAGTCACCAAGCATCTGGATAAGCCACCATGTTGACACCCTTGTCTCCATNTGACTCTCTTGTCCTTCCATCCAGCTGNTCAGGATCATACTGATTTCTTATTGCTGTGACAGAATACAGAAGCAGGTTAAGGGAGGAGAGGTTGGTTTAGGTTCACAGTTAGAGGGTACAGTCCATCCTGGCTGGGAAGACATAGTGGAAGGAGAGGGTTGATTAGTGGTGCCAGAGCTTATGCTTCTTAGATGGCACTGAGCAGGAAGCAGAGAGAGTTGGGGTTGGGGCCAGAAGTTAGTGTCACCTTCAAAGGCTTACTTCTANTGGTTTAAGTTTGCCAGGAGGCCCCATCTTCAGAATTTCCATAGATATTCAAAAGAGCATCACAAATAGAAAGCAAGTATCCAAGCACATGAGCCTGGGGGTGGGGGACACATTTCACCTTCAAGCCATGACAAGAATTGAAGAGTAAAGGGTCTTATTGTCATCTTAGAGCAGCATTCAGTAATAAGGGTGGTGACCTTCCATCTGCTTTGCATCCCTGGCACACAGAGGTGACGGGGGTCTGGAAAATGAATGATAAGGTGGATAGTGAAGGTGAATGGATCTTACACATTTTAAAGTTCTATTCGAAGTCATTGGAATTGTCAAGAGTTTAGTAAAATCTGCTTGTTGCTTAGTNTGACAGTCTTGGCCTTTAATAGAATATAATCTCTTCAGGAGGTCTTCTGAGTTTGTTGAAAGTAAGGAATTAATGAAACGAAGGGAAGAATATGTGATCTAAAAATGACTGGCCAATCCATGTTAAGGAATTTGGAGAGATGGATAGAGCATGGTCGGCAGGTGTCTACTGGGAGGCATATCCTTGAGGAGAAGGTAGCAAGCTAGAACTAGTAACCACCTGCAGTNAAACCAAAAAACTATAATTCGTTTCTGCTTATTTATGTATATGTATATATATACATACATACACATATCTAATAGGTAAGCAAAACTCTCTGTATTAGTGCAAACAACTCGATGAGCTTAGACAGTTGTATCTATTCATGCTACCACAGAAAAGTTCACATAGACAGAGAGAACATCTGCAAGATTCCTTGCACCTTTGTGTGGTTTTGTTATTTCTTATTTTTATTTTTAATGTTAAGAACCCTTGGCCACCATTCACCTTCTTTGTTAACTATAAATAATGTTGTGCAGCAGAACTCTGGAACATACTCATCTTTATAGCTATAACTTTGTACATATTGAGCAAAACTACCCTATGCCCCTCTTCCCATCCACTGATAACCACCATTCTCTTGTCTACTTCTGCGTGTTTATTTGGTATCTCATATAAAAAAAAATCATAATCATGCAGTAGTTGATCTTGTGTGATCAGTATCTTACTTAGTGTGATGGCTATTCTTGATTGTCTACTTGGCTACATCTGGAATTAACTAAAACCCAAGATTCTGGGTACACTTGTGAGAGATTTTTCTTGATTGGATCATCTGAGGTGGGAAGACCCACCTTAAATCTGGGCCACACCTTCTGGTGGCTGCCTATGTAAGGGGCATGGAAGAAGGAAGCTCTTGCTCTTTGCTTGCTTACCCCCACTCTCACTGGCAAGTTCATTCCTTCACTGATATTAGGCTCTATTCTTTGGTTTGCTGGTGTAAACCAAGACCACCTGAGACATTCAGCCTCATAGACCAAACGACTATTGGACTCTTGGACTTTCTGTCAGAAGACAATCATTGTTGCGATAACTGGATCACAGCCTGTATGCCACTCTAAGAAATCATATGCATATATATATGTATGTATATGTATATTTTATTATTTCTGGTTCTTTAGAGAACCCTGACTAGAGAACTAGAGAAGTGTTCTCTAGAGAACACTTAGCGAGTGATCCACATTCATCTATAACAGCNGTTCTCAGCCTTCCTAGTGCTGTGACCCTTTAATACAGTTCTTCATGTTGTGGTGACTCCCAAACATGAAATTATTTCACTGCTACTTCATAACTGTAATTTTTGCTGTCNTTATGAATCATAATGTAAATGTTTTGGAGTTTGCCAAAGGGATCACGACCTACAGGTTGAGAACCACTGATGTATATGGTTATAAAAGTACAATTTCCTTCTTTTTAAGGATTGAATAATGATCTATTGTAGGTAGACAGCCAACAGGTATACAAACATACGTTCAACATTNCTAACCATCAGGGGAAGACAAATCATAACTAATGAGATGTCACTCATTCCTGTTAGGATAACTTCTATAAAAATATAACAAGTGTCTAGTTGTGAATAAGTTAAGAGTCTTGTACATAATTGGTAGGAATATAAGATGACATAGCTGCTGCAGAAATTAATATGGAGGTTCCTCAAAAATTGAAACAGAAATACTCTATGATAAGCAATCCCATGTCTATCTCTCTCTACATATATTAATATTTAGTTTAAAAAATTATGTGTAATGTGTATACATGTCNGTGCATGTGTCTTTGGAGTCTAAAAGAGGGAGTTGGAGTCTCTAGAACTGGAGTTAAAGGTAACTGTGAGCTGCCTAACATGGATATAGGGAACCAAACTTAGGTCCTCTGCAAGAGCAGTGTGTGCTCTTAACCACTGAGCTTTGTCTCCAGCTCCTACACATATATATGGAAGAGCTGACAGCAAGATCTCAATGATATAGCACACTCCATGTTCATGGCAACATTATTTACAACATCCAAGATATAGAAACAAATCAATGAACACTGACGGACCAATGGGAAGGCTAAGTTTAACCTAAAGGTAGATGTGAGTATGGGATCAGGGAAGGCTTAGAAAAGAGAAATATCTGAGCTGAGACTAAATATGAGCAGTAACAACAGCATCACTGGCATTGTGCCTCAGGCACTGTACTAAAAATTGCACATGTAAAATGCAGGTGATGCTCACAGCAGAGCTTTGTGTAGTAAAACATTGTTTTCATTGTCATTTTTTGTAGATAAACATTGGGAAAGGAGGGCTAACTTCATCATAGGCATATAGTATGGGGGGGGGTAGAGTTCTTTGTGATGATTCAGATGGGGCTGGCATGAGAGTTGAGAAGGATTTGGGAGGATGTCCTTTTGGCAGAGATGTCCAATCTCTCCTGAGCATACATTTTCTTGAGTTAGAAGGCATGTATTTATATCTTGACTCTGCCATGTTCTTACTGTGCATGAGCTTTTGAAAAGTGTAACCTTCCTACTTGTTTAGTTTTTTCACCTGTGCAAGAATGGCATAATACTCTGCTCATGAGTAGGGCTAATGTGAGATTAAATGCAAAAATAAAAAAAAGCACCATTGATACTTCTTGTTGGTTGATTTTTTTTACTCTTTGACTCTTTTGAGGGCCCACCACCCAGCTCCCAAATAATCACACACATAATTCTTTCTTATGAATGCCCAGCTTTAGCTTGGCTTGTTTCTTGCCAGCTTTTCTTTCTTTCTTTTTTTAATATATTATTTTAGTGAATTTTTTTATTTTACATACCATCAACAGTTCCCCCTTCCTTCCCACCTCCTGCCACCCCTACTCCTTCGAGAAGGTAAGGCCTCCCATGGGGAGTCAACAAGGTCTGGCATGTCAAGTTGAGGCAGGCCCAAGCCCCTCCCCTCTGCATCAAGGCCGAGCAAGGTGTCCTACCATAGGGAATGGGCTCCAAAAAGCCAGTTCATTCACCAGGGATAAATCCAAGTCCCCTTGCCAAGAGCTGCACAAGCAGACCAAGCCATGCAACTGTCACCCACATTCAGAGGGCCTGGTTCCGTCCCCTGTAGGTTCCCCAGCCATCCACCCTGAGTCCGTGAGCTCCCCCTAGCTTGGGTCAGCTGTCTCTGTGACTTTCCCCATCATGATCTTGACCGCCCCCTGCCCTACAATCCCTCCTCCTTTTCTTTGACTGAATTCCATGTGCTCGCCTGTGCCTAGCTGTATCTGCTTCCACCAGTCACTGGATGAAGGCTCTATAGTGACAATTAAGGTTTTCACCAATCTGATTACAAGGGAAGGCCCATTCAGTCTCCCTCTCCACTATTGCTAGAAGTCTTAGCTGGGGTCATTCTTGTGGATTTCTGGGAATTTCCCGATNACCAGGTTTGTCCCTAACCCCATAATGGCTCCTTCTATCAATATGTCTCTTTCATAGCTCTCCTTCTCTGTCTCTCCTCCTACTCAACCATCCTGTTCCCTCATGCTTGCATCCACCATCCCCTCCCCTCCCCTCTGCCCCCTCCCAGTTTGCCCACGAGATCTTATCTATTTCCCCTCTCCCAGGGTGTTTCATGTGTGTCCTTAGTGTCCTCCTTTTTACCTAGCTTCTCTGAGGTTGTGATTATCCTTTGCTTTATTTATTTTAAAGCTAATATCCTCTTATGAGTGAGTACATACCATATTTGTCTTTCTGGGTCTGGGTTACCTCACTCAGGATGATTTTTTTCTAGTTCCATCCATTTGCCTGCAAATTTCATGATGTCATTTTTTTTAACTGCTGAGTAATACTCCATTGTGTAAATGTACCACATTTTCTTTATCCATTCTTCAGTTGAGGAGCATCTAGGTTGTTTCCAGGTTCTGGCTATTATGAATAATGCTGCTATGAACATAGTTGAGCAAGTGTCCTTGTGGTATGATTGAGCATCCTTTGAGTATATGCCAAAGAGTGGTATTGCTGGATCTTAAGGTAGATTGATTCCCAATTTTCTGAGAAACCACCATACTGCTTTCCAAAGTACAAGTTTTGCACTCCNACCAGCAGTGGAGGAGTGTTCCCCTTACTCCACATCCTCTCCAACACAAGCTGTCATCAATGTTTTTGATCTTAGCTATTCAGACAGGTGTGAGATGGTATGTCAAAGTCATTTTGATTTGCATTTCCCTGATTTCCCAGCTTTTCTTAACTTAAATGATCCCATCTGTCTTTTGCCTCTGGGCTTTTACCTTTCTCCACTTCAGTACACCTTTCTTTACTTCTCACTCCATGGCTGGCTGTGCAGCTGGGTGGCTGTGCGGCTGGGTGGCTGTGTGGCTGGGTGGCTGTGCGGCTGGGTGGCTGTGCGGCTGGGTGGCTGTGC
>LZPO01087259.1:5263-16679 GCA_001675575.1 Neotoma lepida | reverse complement strand
CAATAAATAAGAATTAACACTATTTCTGTATTTGCTTTTGCATTTCTCCTGTGTGAATGTGTGTGCTTATAAAATGATATTTGAGTAGATTCTCACTGGAAAAGCTGTACAAATGTGTCTCTTTGACCTTCTTACTGACTCCAGTTTCTCCCCATGCTCTCCCAAGGCAGCCACTGTCATGAGACTAGTCTAGAATCTGCTGGTCAATTTCCTAAAGTACCTTTACATAGTTACCTGTATTCATAAGTAATGTGCAGTGTCTTTTGACACTTAGAAAAGACACTTTTGTAAAGTTTTCTAAGAACAGCTTGGCTCTCCTTACTATGCTGTAACTTCCTTTTAAATTCATGTTTTGAGACTCTATCAGGACAGATGAGTGTGGATTTAACTATTTTAATTGGTACATTGTTCTTTTCTTTGAAAAGTATTTTTAGAGTTATTTAATCTATGTGTACATGTGTGCCTGCCTGAGTTTACATGTAACCTGTGTGTGTGTGGGTGGCCACCAAGGCTAGAGAGTGTCAGATCTACTGAAGCTAGAATTATAGGCAGTTGTAGGCTGCCTGATGTGAGTGCTGGGAACTGAATTTGGGTCTTCTGGAAGAGCAGTAAGAGCTCTGTACCATTGAGCCATCTCTCCATTTCCTCTTTCTTTTTTTTTTGTATGTGCATGTGTATTTGTGCATATGTGCAAAAGCATATTACACTGTGCCTGGGGAGGCCAAAGGAAAACATGTGTGAGTTGATTTTCCTATTATATGGATACCAGGGATGGAACTCAGGTCATCTATCTTGGCAACAAGCACTTTACCCATTAAGATATCTTGCCAGCCATGCTGTTCTTTCAAGAACAGAACTCATCTAAAACATCTGTTCCTATTGACGTATGTTTGAAGGTGATCACACTTGCTTTACAGGCAATGCCACAGGAAGCATCCTTATTGTGTACCCACGATACTACTTACCTGCACCATACCCTTAGAAGTGGCATTACTGGGTCTTATGTTTTACTGACTGCTAGCCAGCGTTTTCTAAAGGAGCTGTGCCAGTGTATCTACTTGCTGACAGTGTGGTAGCCCCTGATTATTTGATCATATTTAAACAGTAATTTGTTAGTGTTTTAGCCAAGGAAAAGGAAAACCAAGAAATACCCATCTCTTTCCACTCATAAACTGTCCACCCAAACTGACTTTCTAAACAGCTGAAGGCAGACGCAGAACACTGAATTCATCACATCTTAGGGTAAGTAAGTGACTGAATTCATTTTTCCCAGTCCCTTAGTCTATGACATGGCAACGTCTATATCCTAGCAAGGTCATTGATGACTATTTTAGACTGTTAGCAAAAGATCCTGGGCTTTGCTGGGCATCTGGCTGGCCAGATGAACATTTGTTCTGTTCATATAAGAGTCTGAATAATCCTGAAAGTTTATGGGACATGCAATAATATGTGCAATTCATTTACTCTAATATGTTGTAGGTTACAGGGTCTACCACTGTCTATTGTGACTTTTAGAAAGAAAAAAAGCTGCTCATTGAGCTGTGAAATATCAACTGTAAAGCTGATCAGAATTACTGAGATGTTAAAATGGGACTTGGAAAACCTGTGTCTTAAAANGAATCAAACACAGTGTTGTCTGTTTGGCTGTGCTGCAAGTAAACCCCAAGACAGACTTGGGAGCTAATTCTTTATTTGAGAGGCAATAAAGAGCACATTGGTAGGAGAGAGAGGATGTGAAACAGGGAAGGAAAGAAAGCCAAGAANAGGTGCTTTATTAAATAAATTACTTTTGTGAGGAAATAGACCATAATTCCACTGAGAAATTGTATTTGAATGTTGGCCTCACATCCCCCCCNCTTCCCCCTGCTAACCCAAAGTGCAAGGGAGCTAGCCAGCATATTCCTGTGTTGAGTTCTGTTAGGTCTTGGTTGTGGGCTGACTTGAGAACTACTGTATCAGTTCCTTGTATTTCTCCCCTCTCTGTGCGTTGACAATTCTGCATTTCATTTATTCTTGCCCAGCACTTCTGCTAATCAANGTTCTTACCTAGTGAGATTAGCTAGATTCTTAAACCNGAGTTGTCAAAACTCTTGGTTAGTGTAATTGGTCAGACTAGGGTTACTGTAACTGTGGTGGTATTTTATTTGTGCTCTAATGAGTAAAGCTTGCCTGGGGATGAGAGGAAAAAGCCAGCCACTATATTAAATATAGAAGTCAGGCAGTGGTAGCACATGCCTTTAATCCTAGCATTCAGAAGGCAGAGATTCATCCAGATCTCTTTCAGTTCAAGGCCATACTGAGAACAGAGCCAGGCATGGTAGCACCTGTCTCTTATACACATCTAGATGTGTATAAGAGACAGAATTAAGATGGCAGGGCACAGAAAGGTATGTAAGGCATGAGTATACAGGAAGTAGCTCTCTTGGGCTGAAGATTTCCTAGTGGTAAGAACTTGTGGCTGTAGCGTGTTCTATTCCTCTGATCTCTCAGCTTTTACCCTAATATCTGGCTCCAGGTTTTTTATTAATAAGACCGTTTAGCAATTTGTGTTACATGTAACTGCTAATTTGTTGTTTTGACTGGGCATAAAGGCACTCAGAGATGTCCCCATAAATGGTGTGAATTTCCTGTCTACTCACTTGTAACCCTAGTGTGTAGCTGCAACCTTGGTACACTCTGATAGTCTTAGCCAATCATCCCTAACAGAGATGTACTCACTTGCAATCCTAGTGTGTAGCTGCAACCTTGGTACACTCTGATAGTCTTAGCCAATCACCCCTAACAGAGATGTACTTACTTGCAATCCTAGTGTGTAGCTGCAATCTTGGTTCATTCTGGTAATCTTAGCCAACCACCCCTGACAGTGATGTACTCAGTTGTAACCCTAGTGCGTAGCTGTAACCTTGGCACACTCTGATATCTTAGCCAACCACCCCTGACAGCACAGTAAGTCCCTTTTACAATCTGTCAGGAGGAGTTAAAAATATCCAGAAACAAGCACTTACCACATGTTCCTCATGTGTGTCATTGGAAGTGATGGTGACACACCATTTTATTTTTATTCTTGAATCTGTGTTTTCTAACAGGCATATGGCACCACACAATGGGCCATTGGTTCAAAGTATGTATTACAGACAGTGCTCTAGCACCATGAGATGCCACCCCAAGCTGGTACATTATCCATCTTTCCCTTTCACTCTGACTCTTTATCAAGCTAGCAGCTTTGAATGTTACATGTTGTCCTGGAACTCCTGGTCTCATGAGTGGTGCTGTTTTACTTAGAACAACATGAAATGAGTCCCAGATTTAACACAATTTTGTGAAGGATCCCACAGCTTCCTTGGAGAGTGGTGCTGCTTAGATACTATGGGGTAAAAAGGCAAACCCGTATCTAGACTATATATGGATCCTGATGAGAACAAAACCTTCCACCTCCAGGATGGAAGGGGCCTGAAAATAGATTGCTACTGAGTGGGTGGTTATTCTATTGTAGAGATGCTGGGAGGCACAGCCTGAACTACATANAGATACTTGATTTGTCAGTCTGCTGGGAAAGCACTAGGCTGGCTGAACACCAAAGCCAGCTGCCCTCCTGGGTTGGACTACTCTGTCCTATTGGCCGCTCTGTAATTTCAGTGGTGAAGGTTTCTTGTGAACATTGATACGGGGCATTTATCTTCAGAAGCACTATGCTTCAGCTACACCAACAGATGGAGCTGACCATGTATTGAACAGGCCAGCATTTAAACCATTCTGTCATGTTAGTCATGGGAGATCCCTAGAAAACCATAAATGCAAATGGAAGAAGGAGTGNTAGTATAGCCATTGTAGGTGACAAAATTACTAAAGTGAATGTGAATTGTCACCATGGAAAGGATATGAAATTGATTATTGATGTGGGAATCAAAATTGCAGCCTGTGGTGATCCTGAGAACTTGATGATTATCCAGACTAGCTAAAATGGCAAGCTTTTGGTTCAGTAAGGGACTGACTGGACATAAAGTTTGCTATGGTTTGTATACGGCCTTTAAAAGTTCATGTGTTAGAGCAGTGGTTCTCAACTGTCCTAATGCTGCGACCCTTTAACACAGTTCCTCATGTTGTGGTGACTCCCAACCATAAAATTATTTTTGTTGCTACTTCATAACTGTAATTTTGCTACTGCTAATGAATTGTAATGTAAATGCTTTCAGAGTTAGAGGTCTGCCAAAAGGGTAGCNACCCATAGGTAGAGAATCACGGTGTTTGAGTTTGGTTCCTTTTCCTTTTATACCTGTGTGTCCTCTCTTTCCTCTTGATGCTGCCACATTGTGAAGCAANATGAGGAACTCACCAGATACAGCCTCCTGACCTTGGACTTCCCAGCCTGCACAACTGGGAGTCTAAATGAACTTCCCTTGACAAATGACCCAGCCTTGGGTATTCTGTTTTGTCAGAGAAAATGGACTAAGATACNGCCATTGACGATACATGGGTGAGTGTTGTTCATAACAGCAGTAGTGAAATGAAGTAGACATTTGAGGTCTGTCCATGTGTATTTTCTGTTTGTTTATATGTGACTTGGTTCACCAAAGGGTTCTTGTAGTTCAGCTAGTATTTCTTACAAGATAAAGGCTTTCATAAGCAAACATAAAATTCTTGTTAAGTTTAATATTCCCCTAGACAGAGCAACCACATTGGAACAAATGTATGATTTTGTATGAGATTCAACTGTGTCCCCTAGACTCTTGAGTGATGTGATGGGCCTGAGGGCTTTGTAAGGATCACCTGCCACTTTCTTGTGAGTATTTATCAATGGAGGAAATCCTGCCATTCAGCTTGCTTCAACTTTCTAAATGTGGACTGTTGTGTCTCTCAAATGTATATCTTAAGTCTATACCTTGCCTACCTGTCTTTGGTTGCAGGACCCCCAAACTCCCAAGCAGCAGCTACAGTTACACTTTGAGATGCTTGCTGCATCTCCTGGCAAAGCATGTTGGCTCTTTGTGAGACAAGTATCCTAACCTTTAAAGCTCAGAGCTGAAGTCATGGGAAACACAAAGCCTACCAATAAAACACCGGGGATAATGGAAAGCAGAGCCATTCCTGTTTCACTCTTGGGTTTGTGGGTCCATGTATGTCTTCTTCCTCTAAAAAAAAGAAAAAAAAAAAACTGAGGCCAATGCTGCAATCTATATGATCTACTTCATATCCACAGAATATTGCCTCTGAGCTGGTATTTTAGCTGCAGCATTAGTGTTAGTGTGGCATTATAATATCCTATAATCCCAGAAGATCCTGGTATGTGATAGGGATAGTGGATTCCTTATTTATGGGCCTTCTCCCCTATCTCTGTTTTAAAGTGGGTCTTTTGGTCTAGCAAAAACTCAAAAATATTGAACCTAGTTTCTGTCATCTACTCATGCTAGTGGGACAAACACCCACTCAGTCACTGTATTATAGATCAAGTTTAGGGTCTGTAGTACAAAAAAAAATCAAACTCATGTGCAGAATAATGTGTCTACCTCTCTGAGGTTGGAAAGTGTCCAGCTTAGCCATCTTGTCACCCATCAAATGGCTTGCTGGTTCCTGTGAAGAACAGTACTATGTTGAGAACTCAGCATTAATCTGTTACTGGCAGGCTGAATATGTGTTGGTAGTTGTCACTGCTGGCTTTTACAATGGGCAGTGTGCTGGATTTACCCTCAGTAATGGGGACTTCATTACCAGTTAGGCAGTAGAAAACATGGTCCACCAAACCCAGTTCACCTCCTATGGTCTGAGATACTCTAATTCCAGCTTCATAAATTATAGAATCAGGGTGAGGGAGAGAAAGAGCTGAGACTGAGGCANGAGACTGAAGGGGGCCCTTGATTTTAAGTCTGTGCAAGTGTGGTGAACAGTTCCTTAAAAATGGTGACCTAGGTACCCCTCCTATCACTCCATTCCAGTTCTGGGCCTTGAAACTGGGTTTTCTAAAAGGTGATACTAAGATGGGTTTGGATCATCAGATCAACACCTATAGAAACAAGTAGGAGGGGGTGGGGTTGAGAAAAGGCAGAATTCAAGCTGTAGTGGAGACCTGGAAAAGCCTTCACTGACCAGGCAGGGACTTCTAAAGCAAGTGTCAGTCATCCAAATTTTTCTGCCTTTGCTGAGATAANCAGGTCTTTATAGTCTTGCCTCAATCCTCGTCAGACAGCTGCAGGCCTGGGAAGTGTGCAACTTTGGTGAAGTGATTCTTTGCAGCAAATATGGGCCTGCTAAAGCAGCCAGCAGACCCTGTAGACCCACTCCTCATATCTGGGCAGGGAGCNTTCCCTGAAGGGCATTTNGGAGGCATCACAGCCATGGTGGACTTTTCTCTTTATCCTGGTAACTCTTGAGCTCTGTTGATTTGGATGTCCTCATTTCCGCTAACAAACAGCTTCTTCTAGAGGGACAAAGAATGTCTCTTATACACATCTAGATGTGTATAAGAGACAGGAATAGGAGCGGGCGTTGACATAGTAATGGGCATCAAAGATAAACAGATGATTACTGCACACGGAGGATAGGGAGGATGATGAGGCCAGGGACTGGAGTCAGGGAGCACCCCTTTAGGCAAATGCATACCCAAGAGTGAAAAAGGGTGTGGAGTGACTACAAACAGAGTGAGGCCAGTCGAATAACCTGGATTCCTCAGGAATGAAGTTTCATAGCACATTATCAGGGAGAAAACAGCCAGAGAGACGGCAGCTGGGGACAAGGGAAATAAGGAATACTAGAAGGAAATTCCAGATGCCACCATCAGCCACAGAAACAAGGNTGGGAAAAGCTGTGGGATTCCTTCCTTGTTTGTCATGAATAGATACCCATACATTCACACNCAAGTGTGTGTATAAATGCCAACTCAGGTGTCCCTCTCTTCTTTCCATCTTATTTTAATAAGGTGAATATTGGTCATTAACACTTCAGAATATTCAGGAATGACTTACCTACCTTGGTGAGTATGTTTTTATATATGAGGAAGAATGCGTGGATGCTAAATAAAGGGGTGGCTGGGCCTAGTGAGAAAGCTATTTCTTTTGTTGTTTTCTGCCAGGTAGTGGCTGGGAGTATAAAAATTCATCTCCCTGCCTGTCATTAGCAGCCTTCCTAATGTCTCTGAGGCTGCAAAGCTGAAGAACTTTCTGCTCCCGGCTCACCTGCCAATTCTGTTTGTTCTTCTCACAATAATGCCTTCTCCTAGAGGTGGGAGTTGCTTCCAACANCAGCTGGATTTGGTTTCCAGCCTCTTTTCATTATCTTAGAACCAGCATTGTCACATCTCCTCAGAGGCACCAGATCTGGACAGGACAGCGTCCCTCACTCAGAGGCATGAGCCTTGTACCAGGATCACATGCTGTAGGAGTGCTTGAGGTTGGCCACTGAAGGTCTAGTAAGCTGCACCCTCTACTTTAGTAAATATCCCCAAATGTTTGTCCTTCACAAAGAATTCCCTCCTGGGTCATAAAGAGAACCTGCTTACTCCAGAAGGAGGGCGAACTTCAGCCTCCGGGCATATAGCTACCTGCCTCTGCTCTTACTTCAGGCAGAGCATACTCCATCCCAGCATGTTCTGTGGAAAGCCCCAGGGTCTTCCTAGGCCTAGAAGGAAGACCAGACATNCCCAGAGGCTCCCCAGTGCAGCCAACAGAACAAAAGGGCAGGATAAGCGTGATTCTATTATCTTCAACCAACAGTCTGAGACAAAAATATGAGGCGGCCATCCACTCTGACCTTTCTCTCCAGCCGCCTGGCAGCCTTTTCCCTGGAAAATGAAACTTTCCACAGTGTCTGTCTTAATTATGCACAGACACAGTTGATTTGCATATCCAAATACTCAGGGCTGTGAAGCGTATGAATAATCTCAGCCTGATGCTTGGCTATAGAAGAAAGAAAAAGATGACTAAGCTTGGAATGTCCTCTAACCTGTATATGGTTGGAATTCTGTATCCNCAGGGCCTGCATCTGTGGGGTGTCAACAACTCCAGGTTAAAAGTATTTAGGAGAANAGCATCAGTGCTGAATGTGTACAGATGCCTGTTTTCTTGTCACTATTCCCCACACAGTACATCATGACAAGTGTTTATATAGATTTGGTGTTGGGAATTTTAAGTCATCTAAAGGTTATTTAAGGAATACAAGAGTAGGAGTGTAAGTTATTGAATATACTATGGTATTTTTCAGAAGGGAATCACTCCCCTGTAGACACCAAAGGGTAACTGTACAGAATTGATGCCAACCGACTTCCCCTAAGAAAACTGTAATTGTACAGAATTGACCAAGATTCATTGTTTTTACCATTACATCCCTCGACAAGGCCCCTCCAGGAGCCTCCTCTATCCGTGCAGCTCCCCATTCTTCTTGTTACCCCTTGGACAATTTCAGCCTGCAAAAGAATCATCCGGCAGACAGAATCAGTAAGTTACCACTGATCCTTGTAAAAATCTTGGTGTTTTCTTGGGCCTTAATTTGTTGCTACCTGTAAACAGGGAATTTTGACTGCATCACCTTTAAAGACATTTCCAGTCTTACACCTTAAACATTCTGATGGCCTTTTTTTNAATTAAAAGGTTTATTTTTATTCATGTGTATGCATGTTTGTCTGTGTGTACATACTACATGTGTGCAGGTGCCCTCGGAACTTGTCTGTATGTGGGTTTGTGCACTTGAGTGCAGTGTGTGTAGAGGCCAGAATAGGGTGTTGGGTCCCCTGGAGCTGGAGTTACAGGCTCTTGTGGGCTGCCCAACAAGCTTGGGTCCTCTGCAAGAACAGCAGGCACTCTTAACCACTGAGCCAACATTTCAGCCCCAGGAGGGGAAATCTTGAGGATCAATTTTTCACCACTGCAATGAAATGCCTGAATATGGGTACCCTTATACAGAATAGGTTTAGTTAGCTCACAATTCTGGGGCTCCAGGGCCTGAGTACTGGCTTCTGCTTGACTCCTGTCAGACCTTGTGATGGACAATGTTATGTAATAGAAACATCTTGGGGAAGTAGGGTTCACATCACCAGACTGAGAACCTGAGAGTGATTTCGAGGGGATTGCACTTTAAAATATCCCTGAGAGATCCTTCTAGTATAATCATTCCTTCCAGAGAGTAGGAGTGAGGGATGAAGCCCTGCCTCTTCACATTAACTCATAAACTCTTGGGAACAGTCTCAAAACATTTCCAAGCCAAAGCAGAGACATGATGAGACATCTTGAGTCTCACATCCTTCCTACCATTTGCCATGACATTGAGGATAAGTTTTTACAATCCAACACAAGAGCATCATTAACCCAATTGGCTCCTATGCTACTTTTGAAATCAGCTGTGGTCAGGGCTCAAGGGAATTTGGACAACAAATCACAGTATCCATGGAGACAGGTATGCAGCTAGCTCAACATCCTTAAGGAAGATGATTATCATAAAGAGATGGGGTCTTGATGATGGAATTCTAGGTCACAATAAAGGGACTGTAGTCATTGGGGCTGTCAGCCTGCCAGATTGGGGATGGGAAGCAGGATTGGGTTTCCCTCTATCTTATTGGTGAAATGACTGAGGCTTAGAGAGTTGAGTAGTAAATATGTGGTAGGCTGAGAGCAAGTCTAACACTGGAACTCATTTTCTTAACCTCTAGCGTATCTGTCCCAGACTCAAGAACATTTGAGCCACCCTGAGATGAACAAGAAAAATAATCCAAAGAGACAAAAACAATCACTTGAGACAGAATACTGCGGTGGGAGCCTGTGGATATGATAAGGACTTCTCTTTGTAGTCTGATCTGCAAAGAACAGAAAGCACATTGCTGCTGGAGGCTGTAGACCTAGTTTGCTGGGGCAAGCCATAAGCTGCTCTCTTTAACCACATACCTTGCTTGAGCCAGTGTGGCAGGCTCCTGACAGTGAGTGGCTAGCAGACAGGAGGCCAGATCAAGGGCTGGAGTGGTGGTCTGTGGCAAGGTCAGAGGTTCCATGTTTACCTCCCCACAGATCCACAGCCACTAGGCTAACATTCGGGTTCAGTGAGTGAGTATTTTACCTCTTGTGCTGGAGGGTAGGGTGCATGGGTCATGCTGCGAGTTTTTTAAAATCATGTTTTAGGCTAAAACATTTCAAAATGAAAATGCTATGGAAAATTCCATGACATGGAGAAAATGCATAATATTTTCCTTTGAAAAAAGGCTAGTTACAGGACAATTTATTTTACAGTAATTCCAATTTTGTGAAAATGAAAAGTTAAAAAAAATCAGCTATTTATCTAAGTAGTAAGATTGTGAGTATTCTTTTCATTCTTGCTTTATTTTCCAGAATTCTATCCAGTTTGTGCATTATTTTCCATGGGCTAATGAGTTATTATAGGTCCTAATGTGATTAGCCTGGAGCCCTCTCATCAGTACAGTGTTTGAATTGGTGAAAACGCGCCTGATTGCTCTGTTGGCCTCAAGAGTAGCATCCTGCCTCACAGTGTGTCTCTGAGTGATTTCTCTGCATCTTTTTACAAATGCTTTATGTTCTTGTCTTTTTTGGTTGAGTGAGTCCAGCCCTGGGGCCGTGGAGGGAAGGCCGTGTTTTCTAGACGCTGCAGCAGGAAGCAGGCTAGAAGTAGAGATGAAGACGAAAGGGCTGCATGATAGGACTTAGCCTCCGTGCTTCATGCTGGCCGTGGATCCACATCAGTGGAGTGTGTCCTTAAGTGTGCAGAGATGGTGCTTTATGCTCTGTAGAATGGCTTCACATCAACAAACAAGCTTCATAGCACAGAGCTTGCTGTTCCCACAGGCAGCCACGACTCAAGAGCCCATGCTTTTGCATTCATGCTCCCCTGCCCTACCTGTAAAAAGTTTTTTTGTGGTTTAAGTGCCTCCCCTGTGAAGCCCTCCTTAGAATTGAACAAATATAGAATTGATCATACTTTTGTCTGCACTTCTAGGGCACGTTGTATACACCTGCCATTTTTATGGGCAGTTTATGGTAGGTATTAGAATATAACAGAGGCTCTGCTTTCTCATGACCTTCTCAGGGTTAAGGATGGAATCTCATTTATCTGCACTTGACATTTAGCACCAAGGTGCAGGGAAAGAGTTCACGTTCATTGTCATGTAAAGAATCCAGTCAAGGCCAAGCAAAGTAGTTAACATCACCTCTGTTTGGGAGAAGAGTCAGCTAGTAAGTGATAAAACTTAAATAACTTGATCAGTTTAATGTTTAAACTTGTGCTCTTTCAACACTGTGATTGGCAGTCACCTGAATCTTCATTGCCATCATGACCTGAGATACCACTACCACCAGCCCCAGCCCCAGCACCATCATCATCATCTTAATCACCAACCATCATGACCAGAGAACAGACACCACCACCACCACTACCACCACCATCACCACCATCACCACCATCACTACCACTACCACCACCACCATCACCA
>LZPO01087258.1:217519-239024 GCA_001675575.1 Neotoma lepida | reverse complement strand
AGCATTTGAGAATTGATTGGGGGTTAATTCTTGTTTGGATTCAGTCATCCAACTACTTTTCCTTGCATTTATTATTTGCATATTCACCAGAAAAAAAAAAACTTAAAAATGACTACCCCGTCTCCCAGAATCTATCAAAAGCAAATTATTCATCAGTCATGGTAAAGCCTCCTAAGCCCCTCCTTCATCTCTGCTTAATTGTTGACTAGCTCATTCTTGTGCAGGCCCTCTACAGGCAGCTGTACCTGCTGAGAGTTCATGACCACAGTGGTTATGTCTTTGAAGATGGCATTTTGCAACCCTCTTTTTGACCTCCAGTTCTTACCTTCTACCCCTTATTCCATGATATTCCATAAGCTTTAAATGAGTGGTATAGATACCTTGCTTAGGGCCAGGCATTAAAAAAAACACTTATTCTCAGTATATTTAGCAGGGATGACTTTCTGCATTAGTCATTATGGACAGGAAATGCTCTTATTTTGAAATAGATAAACTATGTGAAGTACAGTCCTAGCTATGTTCTGTTGTGATAAAACACTATAAAGCAACTTGGGGAGGAAAGGGCTGATTTCAGCTTATAGCTTATATTCCACCATGAAGGAATGACATGGCAGGAACTCAAGGCAGGAGCCTGGAGGTAGGAATTCTAGCAGAGGCAATGGAAGAACATTGTTTACTGGCTTGATCCCCATGGCTTGCCTACATACCAGTCTGATGGAGGCACTTTCTTAATTGAGGTTCCCTCTTTGCAAGTGATTCTAGCTAGTGTCAAGTTGATAAAATCTAAGTAGCACAAATAGTCAGCATCTATGATTTAAAAATTCACATATGTATTTGTTTGTTCAATATTCTCCAACCTAAGTGTAGGGATGAATTAAAGTATATATCCGTTTTTCAGAAACCTGGAAAATCAAACAGTGTAAAAAGAAATTGTCACATAAAAATAACTGAAAGAAGAAATGTTTCCTTCAAAATCTTTTGGGAGACTCATCTTAGCACATTTTCTCATGAAATAAATTGGTATCTGTCATGTATCTTAGCTCGTAAATACTCACTGTAGCTAGTACTTGTCATTGCAAGTTTTTGAAATAGGCATTACAATTTGTTATTATTTTATTGATGTAAAACCAAGTTCAGTGAAATGGATTTGCTTTCTGTCTCAAAGCAAGTAATGAAGAATTATGACCAGAATGCCAAGTTTCAAGTTACTACTAGTACCTGCATGCTCACTTTTCCCTTCTTCTCTCCCTTGCTTCCTCCTTCATTTCTTCCATTTTTTTACTTTATTTTCCTTTAGCTAATGTTTAATTCATTTTATTGTTTATTATACATTGTACAACATTTTGAATTTCACTACATTTATGTGGTGATTATATTGTGTCCCCCAAAATATTGTGTACCCTAATAAAACTTATTTGGAGTCAGAGAACATAACAGCCACTAGATTAAACATAGAGGTTAGGCAGTGGTAGCACATGCCTTTAATCCTAGCATTCCCAAGGCAGAAATCCATCCAGATCTCTGAGTTCAAGGCCACACTGGAAACAGCCAGGCATGGTGGCACACACCTTTAATTCCAGCACCTGAGATCTCATGTCTTTGTTTGAGAAAGACACATGCCTTTAATCCCAGGAAGTGATGGCAGGAAGCAGAAAGGTATATAAGGTGTGGAAACCAGAAGCTAGAAGGCCTCTTAAGCTTTCAGGCTTTGAGCAGCAGTTCAGCTGAGATTCATTTGGTGAGGACTCAGAAGCCTACAGTCTGAGGCTGTCTCTTATACACATCTGTGAGGAGGTTGGCTGTGGCTTGTTCTGTTTCTCTGACCTTTCAGAATTTATCCCAATACCTGGCCTGGTGTTTTCAATTAATAAGACCATTTAAGATTCACTCTATACATTTACATACATACATATGATATAATTTGCACATATTAGCCCCAATTACTGTCTCTCTCACAACCCATCCCATCCAGCTGGTCCCCTTCCTCTCCACAAATGGTCTCCCTTCTCTCTCTCTCTCTCTCTCTCTCTCTCTCTCTCTCTCTCTCTCTCTCTCTCTCTCTCTCTCACACACACACACACACACACACACACGTATGAGAGAAAAATGTGATATTTGTCTAAATCAAGCATATACCTGTTTACAAATATATATATATATATTCATACAAAGATTTTAGTTATAGTTTTCCTATACAGGGTATTATGAATATCCCAGAAGCCATGGTCCAGTGTCAAATGTGAGACACGTGCCCTCATATTGTTGGTCAGAGGTATCTGGAAGACTCTACTCCTCCAATTACTACAGGCAATTGCCATTGTTTCCAATTTTCCATGAGAACTTGATGATAAGACCCTATTGTTGAAGAGACCAGAAAGCTTCCTCCATGCTGGCTAGGTCTCATAGAACAGGAAGGTGCTATGCAGGTTGGTGGAGCAGGGTAAGTCATCAAACAATATCATTCACCTGTGAAGCCTGTGAACTGCAGTAGTGATTGGCATGGCAAGATATACCCATGGGTGCAGTAGTGGCACAAATGTTATGGAGGTAATCAACTGCTTTCTAATTTGATTTAAGGCCTTCCACAGGAAGGGGCACATACTGGTACTAAAAATCTGGCCAAGAACCTATAGTTGTGTGTAAGGGGGTCATAGGCACCAGTAATAACCCTACTAATATTACTTAGTTAAATGGATATAGTACCAAACTTCTCTCTAAATTCATATTTCTCTATCCATAGACTAGTGTAGCTCTCAGCCCTTATGAGAGAAGTTTCTTTTTTCAGTGGATGGTGGTAAATACAGAAACTGATAAAAGTGAAAATAATAAGTATCAGTGGAATTTACATCAACAAATGAGACATCTATATCACACATCATTCCCCCATGACTATGTAGCCATTGCAGGAGAGAGGGTAGAAAGACTGTAAGAGCCATAGATTGGCTATGACCAGAGCAAACAGAGCCTTCTAGACATGACAGGACAACTGAAGTCATCTAGTCATAGTAACTGCCATTGCCTGCACAAGATTAAGCCATTAAAAATTTTAGGATAGAGTGAGAAGGTGGTTGTGAGCCCTGTTCCTAACTGAAAAATTGAACAACTGATGACTTCTGCGAGAGAGAGTCAGTTTACTTTAAGGGTGTGGCTCCTGGCAGATGAACTCGGCTCCAGTGGATGGCCCTACACCCAGAAGTATATGGACAGAAGATATTGGAATCAATGGGTTATTAAATTATATATACATATATAAACCCAGGACAAAAAGTTGGGAGGAGAAGAGAAGCTGAGGTGGATACAGGAGGAGTTAAGGGAAGGAGTTGGGAATGAATAGTATCAGAATATATCCCAGTAAATTATATACATAATAAAAATTATATATGAGGAACCCATAGCCAACATCATCCTTCTATGGGAATGCTTCAAGTTTTTCTCAATTTAGGATTATGTGGGTTCTAAGAACCAAATTCAGATCTTCTGCAAATGCAGTACATGCTCTTAACCACTGAACCATCACTCCAAGCTCCCCGCTTTTTGACTCTCCCCTCCTTTTTTTACCATATTAAATAGCTTCTTTTGGTATTAGAGTTAGTGTCCAGTTTGCCAACTATTGCAGAATACCAAACTGCTAGGTGGCCAGAAGTCATATAAGTACATAAAAAAAGAAGCAGCTTGTGGGTCCATGTAAGTTAAAGTTCTTTGGCTTTATGGAGTGGACAATATACTCAAAGAAGTTGAATTAAGGACCCCTATTGGTTTGCATAATTTTAAGTAGAGAGATAATGGCCTTGACTTCAGGGTTGGTTTTACTGAAATTTAGTTATTACTCTGGGGGTAATATATTCTTTATTATAATTATTATTTATTTACTATGCTTTGAACTTATCTGAATCTCAGTTTTCCTAATTTTTTTTGTCAGTTATCAGTATCATTCTGTTACCTGACTATTATAACCAAAAACTTTGGAGTCTCCTTGGAATCTTTTTTGTTTCTTGTTCTATACATGTTCGTTCTTATTCAATATGTTAAACATTATTTATTCTGTATTTTCTCATGGTAGGAAATAGTTTTAGCAACTTCATGTACAAACTGAAATATGCAAAACCATAGAGGGTGTAGCCATTATTGACAATTCTCTTTCACTTCTCAGTCCTCTTTAGAAAAGGAGTTCTGGCAGCCTATTAACTTACATTAAGTCACACAATTCTTTATGATTCAAGCACTATGGCAAGGGAACAATCCTGGATTTGATAATTCAAGCCTGGGATTCTAAATATTCTAACAAGAAAAATAATGCCCATAGACAAACCTATCCCAACCCTAATTCTGAGATTGAGACTGAAGTGGGAACTGAGGTTGGATTGATTTTCTCTGAAGCAAGGGAGTGTTTGGGTTGGGGTTTGATACTGTAACAAGATTAGAATTGTTGAAAGAGGAGAAAATGATTTTAGGAAGATAATCAGTAAGGCTTACTGCTGGGCCTTTGGATCTGGATGGAGATTTTTGACAGAACATGTTTTGCAGAGATCTAGCTCTTATATATAATTTAAAAAATCACCTGTTTGTTTACAAGTTGCTCCCTCACTTTTCTTTCCCTCTCTGTCTCTCTCTCTCTATCCCTCTCTCACTCTGTGTCCTTCTGTCTGTCATGATTTAATTACCAAGAATTATATGTGCTTTTTAAACTAGTACAGTATTCAAAGATCAGATGCATTAAGTACATCAATGGATTAATATCTCAGAATATATAGAAGAAAGGAGTTTGAACTTACCATAAAGAAATGATAAAAGTTGAAAGTGATAGTTATGCAAATAATTGAGTTAACTCTTATCTAATATATATGACTCAAAACATTACACAATACCTCATAAATATGGACAATTATTATGCCACAATCAAAAAAGAATAAAAATAAATAAAATATTTGAGAGAGATATTAATATTACTCAAGAAAAATGAATTCTTGTCCTCCCAAAGACTTTTTTTACACAACTGTTGCTCTGCAAATTCATGACCCTTCCCTCCAAAGTTATCTCTACCAGTTTAAATCACACTTTTCTTCTTTAGGATCTGTTTCTACTTTCCTTCAAATTCTTATTCAGTATTGACAATTTTGCCTAGTGACTTGATAAATAATAATGAGTCTCATTTCTATTCTTAACTGGTTAAGATTCACTACCTCATCAATATTCTAATATCTGACTGCTTATCTTCTGTAGTGAGTTCCTTTTTATACTCACTTAACTTACTACTCTTTTGAAGGCCTTGAATTCTGTGGATCCTTATCCTGCTATATACTCAAAGAACTGTGATTTTGAATGAAGACAACTATCCTTGTGACCTCAGTAAAAGATTCTTACATAATAAATGGTAGCCACATTTGTCTGAAATGCATTCTTACCTTTCACAACCATTTTTAGGTTCAAAAATTTCACAGATTCTTTCCATTATGTTATCATAGAGTTTAGATTACATAGCAGCTAGAATTTAGGAGAAGAAATTTGTTCAGTAAATAGCATTGGGCCTTCATACTGTATCAGACAGAGTGCAGGCACTCAGAACACAGAAATAAATACTTTATGGTTCCTCACAGTCAGTTCACATTCTGGTTGAGGGAGAAAGACAAACAAAAACACAATTGCAATGCATTGGACTAAGTGTTATCATAGGAGTAAGTTGCATAGGATGCTGAATCAAGTCTAGTATGGAGAGAGGAGAGTCAAGGAAACTCAAAAATCCTAATATACTCATTCCTAGTACTCACTGTCTCCAATATTATGTAGCACAGCTCATCTGGATAAACATGCCATAAAACAGACAAAGGATTTACTAACATTCAGTCAATAAAATTATATAGGGCTCTGTGCTAAAAATAGTACTACATTTGGAGTTTAAGCCTTTGTAGCCAGTGCCTTAAATTTCTTCATAATTTAACTTTGATTTTGGGTTTTGTAAGTGTAGTCCAGTGGGATAATGAAGTGTGAACTCCCATCTCCTGTTCTCTTTCTGCCTCTCTCAGAGAGATTCTTGGCTTCTTTCTATCCCTTTTTTCTTCCCTTCTAAGTCCCTACTAGGACTTAAACTTCTATTAAGTTCTACTAGCAACTTCTGCCATTTTCACCTAGTAGTAGTCTAGAAACAGAGGTGGGAAGGGTGGGGTTTTTATATGTATGGAACATGGTATTTCTGAGTTGGCAAAGGTGGTGACATCCCCACCTCATATTGCCAGCACCATGACAAACCTAATGGAAGTTTCCCAGAGAATTCAACTCAGCTGGTTTGACTCCTTGTTCATACCCAACTCTCTAATGTATACTTTTGGGACATTATGTAATCCCTGGTTGATCCCATTTAAGGTGAAGTGAACCTATAGTAACAGAAGACTTTTGGCTTAACTTCCCCAGTGTTAATAGCATGTACTTTCAAGGACTAGGGTAAGAAGAAAAGTCATAGTCAACAGGCTTAAGCTAGTATGTGTATGTAAGATTTGTAGTCTGGGCTTGACCTATAAATATTTTCATTTCTATATTGTCATCATCTGTCCCCAAGACTGCTCTGTGATAGAGTAGCTTTTCTTCCTCTTTTCAAGTTCTCAAGTTTGGATTATTTATATCTTCTGGCCTGATCAACACATACTCAATTACAAACTTTTTAATTTTGTGATTATGCATATGAGTTAAATCTTCTGATACTTATATTTATATTTTGAATTAGTATTGCATTCAAAGATGAATGGCAAAAGTTAGATTAAAACTCACATTAATAGCTTTTTTAAACCTTAGAACACTAAGCAACAAATAAAAAACATCACAAGATGAGAGATAGATTTTGGAAGAATTCAAAAAGATTTATATTTTAGTATGTTAGATGATCGATTTCTCTGTTTTTTAAACAGAAGATTTTATTTTTTTATTCTAAAAATGTGTCTATGGAGCCAACTGTGGGAAGAAGTGGTGATACATAACTTCAAAAATCATACTATGAACGTCAATGTAGCTTGATTTCTTCTCTTTCAAATCACCTTTGTCTGGCAAAGGCCCACTCTTCTGTCGTAGGACAGAAATGTATTCTATAGAGAGGCCTATATGGTAAGGTATCATGATTTCCTGCTTATAAACCTTCAAGGAACCAAAGTATTACAACAACTACCCAAGTGAGCTTATAAGTACATACTCCAACTCCAGATAGTGGCACTCCAGTGAAATCCTGACTGCATCCTGATAACACCCAAAAGCCAGAAGTATAATTTCTCTGGGGTTTTATCCACAAAATCTATGTGAGATAGTAGGTAACGCTTTAAGCTGCTATATTTGGGGAGTAATTTGTTGGGTAACATTAAGTAATGAAGAAAAGGATGTGATTGGTTGGCGACTGGTGAATAAATGACATGTTAGTTGAGAAATAAGTCTTACTACCATGGAGTTAGAGGAATAGGCAAATGCTATGTAGATGGTGCATTGTCAAGCAGGTAACTTTAGTGAATATTTATCTGTGTAGTGATGATATAAACCGAGGTTGGAATTTTATGCTAAGAGCTGGAATGCTAGACAAAACAAGATAAATGATCCTTTTACTTAAACTGATGGGCAAGATAAGGGTATTGAAAAAGTAGGGTAAATGATTACATGGACAAAGCTAGACATGAGGTAGATGGAATAATTAGGGGCTTAAATAAAGAAGATTGATTAATGCTAACTTTAAGTTGTCTAATTTTCTATGATATAAACCTCTATCCTTTTCTTAACACTTTAGTAAAGTGTGCCACATGTTAAGATTTGCATCACTGTTTTCTACTTTGTAGAGATGAAAAGAAAATTTAGTAACCTACAAGAAGTTCAAAGGATATGGCAAGATATTAAATAGAAAACTGGGAACTGTTGAGTTACAAATGCAGGTCAGGAGTACCAGAAAAGTTTAAATTCCTGACCACACCACCAAAATCTCAAGAAAGGTATTGCGTTCTCCACACAACACAGACCAGTAATTCAACTATTCTACTTAGTTATTAGATCTTAAAAGCAAGAAATAAAGACACAATTTCCTCATTAATTTGCCTAGATCTTTGCTTGCTGGCATCCTTTCATTTGTGCAGGACCCAGAAGTACACCATATGCACTTTGAAAACTGATTAATGTTGGGTATTAAATATTGTATGTGAAAATATTTCCTCAACACCCATATAACCTCTCATTTCATTTCTCTTGCCCCTCCTGGTAGTCTCTGTTGTCCCATTAGGCAGTTTCATTTCTATTTCATATCAGATATGCTATTTTCCATAGTGAATGGGGTAGGTTACATTCACACCAGGACTATATAAGTCAGTAAGAATTTTTTGTAAGAATTGGTTAAACATTTTCTACATACCACACACTTCACTATAACACCATATTTCCTGTTCTGATTAAACTAATTTGTCAAACCAGGCAATGGTGGCATACACCTTTAATCCCAGCACTTGGGGGGCACAGGCAGGTAGATCTCTGTGAGTTCAAGGCCAGCGTGCTCTATGGAGTAAGTTCCAGAACAGGCTCCAAAAAACAACACAGAGAAACCCTGTCTCAAATAAACAAACAAACAAGCAAACCAAAAAACCCAATAATTTGTCATCCTAGTAATGGAAGATTTGACTACCTACCACCTTGTGTGTTCAACATATTCTAGAATAGCTTTATGGCTTTGAATCAGCTTGTCATTTATCATTCCAGTTGACCTATCTCAGAGGAATTATCAAAAAGTAATTCTTAGACAATATTTTATAAAAACTTACTCTCTTTGATTTTATTAATTCCAAAGATTTTATTTCATGACTGAAGAAGACATAATGGAGCCAATGAGGTGACCCAGCAGGAAAGAGTACTTGATGCCAATCATTATCAAACCTGAGTTATATTCCTTGGATCCATATGAGGGAAAGGAGAGAACTAACGTTTGCAAGTTGTCATCTGATCTCCCCACTCATGTCATGGCACATATGTGCATACATACACACACACAAATAATATATAAATGTAATAAATTTTATTTTATTCATTTATTTATTTTTTATTATTAAAAAGATCTTCCACTCCTTTTACATACCAACCTCAGATCCCCCTCTCCTCCCTCCTCCCGCCCCGCCAGCTCCCCTACTCGACCCACCCCCACTCCTACCTCCTCCAATACAAGTTCTCCCATGGTGAGTCCCCGGAGTCTGGCACTCTCAGCCAAGGCAGGATAAGACCCTCCTCCCTGCGCCAAGACTGCCCCAGGTGTCCCACCACAGGCACTAGGCTCCAAAAAGTCAGGCCCTGCGCTAGGGACAGATCCTGATCCCACCACCTGGGGGCTCTCAGGCACTTCAAGCCAAACAACTGTCTGAAGCCTCCAGAGGGCCCAGTTCAGCACCATGGGGGGCTCTGCAGATATTGGTCCACAGTTCATGCATTTCCACCAGCTTGGCTGGCTTCATGATCTCAATGTCCCTTGTTCATAGAATCTCTCCTCTCTCCCATCAGTTGAACTCCTGGAGCTCTGCCTGGCGCCTGGCTGTGAATCTCCGCATCTGCTTCTGTCTCTTATACACATCTAGATGTGTATAAGAGACAGCCACTAGTTTGGCTGGCCATCTTTGCACACCGTCCCATCATGATCTTGTAATCCCTTGCTCATATAGGGCCCCCTGTCTCCCATCGATTGGGCTCCTGGAGATCTGCCCTGTGCCCACATCTGTCTCCATCAGTCACTGGATGAGGGCTCCATGGTGGCAGTTAGGGTATTCATCCATGTGATCACTGGATCAGGTCAGTTCAGGCACCCTATCAATTATTTCCAGTGGTCTAAGGTGGGTTCATCCCTGTGGATTCTCCGGGACTTCCCTAGAGAGGAAATGAAAAACTCCCTTAAAGAAATTGAGGAAAAAGTAAAAAAATTGGAAGAAATCAATAAAGAAAATGAGGAAAAAAAACAAAAAATTGGAAGAAATCAATAAATCCCTTAAAGGAAGCCAAGGAAACTATGAAAAAGCAATTAGACAGGCGAAGGAAGCAGTGCAAGACCTGAAAAGGGAAATAGAAACAATGAAGAAGACACAAACAGAGGGAATACTGGAAATAGAAAAACTGAGTAAACGAACAGGAACCACAGGTACAAGCATAACCAACAGAATACAAGAGATGGAACAAAGAATCTCTGGTGTAGAGGATGCAATAGAGGAAATAGATTCATCAGTCAAAGAAAATACCAAAGCCAAAAAAGTCATAACACAAAATGTCCAGGAAATCTGGGATACCATAAATGTAATAATATTTTTTAAAGAAGACATAATGATAGGTCCGAATCATTTAAACACAACAAATTAAGAAAGTAAATGAAAGAAAGAAGAAGGAAGGGCATGGCTGCTCCTAGGTATGATGGAGGAGAAAGTTTATTGTAGATAAAAGAAGAGCAGCCAGAGGCAGACACATCTGAGAGAGTTCAGAGTGAACATGACTCTGAGCTGGGCCATGTAAGGAGAGGCAGGGAGTGGGGTAGGTAGGGGTGGGGAGCCAGATCAAGATGCCAGGAGGGTAAAGGTAGAACAATGAAAGGCCAGGTAATCAAAATGTCTAGATAGTATAGAGAAGGGGCAGTCTAGCCCCTGGGCTGGAGAGCTCAGGGTAGGGGGCAGGGTATGCCAGCCATACGCTGTAACAGGGAGGGACTGAGGGATGCTGGGAGAGCCTGGCAGCCAAGTTCACTTTGTTATGTTAAATAGTCCTCAGCTATTTGTGCCTGGATTGAGACTTAAAAGAAAGGGCAGTGAAACTTTCATTTTTGGTGACAGATGTGTTTCAAATATCTCAGCAAATTAGAAGCATGGTTCCCATTCTGACAAAATAAAATAAAACATTTAGATCTTCTATGAGCAAATGTGGAAGATGTGAATATGAAAAAGTGTGAAACAATGTATAGGGGTTGTTTAATTGTAAGGTACTCCATGGCAGAACTGGTTCAAAGGCAAAGAGTCAAAATCTAGAGCGACCCTGTTTAAAAGAGATAAGGATCAGCTGAAGCACGGCTGTGAGGATGTAGTAATTTGTAAAAGATGCTAGAGCTCAGGTTGCAAGAGTGAGGAATGGTTGCTAGAGATACAACAACATAGACAAAACAAAGATACTCAAGGAGAAAGCTCTCTGTGTGCAGCCAGTTGAAATACTATTATGCATGATCAGAGGCATGTGGGCTAGAATTTACTAAGAACGAGGGACTAGCCAATTTGTTCCATTAATTTCAAAACGTCTCAAAAATGTTAAGGAAAATAAAATATAAAATTGTGTGCATGTATGAAATTCTCAAGCAATAAAATAAGCTCTTTTAGGGATATTCTGGAAGTTTTTAAATTACATATAAAGAGAATGGATTGTAGTCATAAGAGAATGGAATAAATTGGCAGTTTTGATTATCAGATATAAGTTCATATGTGCATATGTGTAGTAATAACTATACACAACAACAAAAAATCTGTGGCCTATCTTTGACATTCTAATTTTGTCATTTCCTTTCTTTATACTTATGTAATTATGAAGATACATTGTCATTGCTTAAAGTACCAATTATTGCATATTCTACTTTCTATTATGTATTTCATTATTATATTTACTTGACATGTCTTGAAGATTGTGCAGTATTAGTACATAAGAGACTTCTTTCTCACAGACACATTATATTTTGTTGTGATGAATATATTGCAGTTTTTGACAACTCATAGGGAGCCCAAAAGGTTTTATAATACGGATGTAACATGATCAGACCTGTGTTTTAGGAAGTTTACTTTAACTGGCAAGTTTGGAGAATTAAGAAACTGGAACAGAGAAACCAATTAAGAGGATCAATGATAGAATATATGTGAAAGCACTTTTCAGCTATAATGCACTAAATAAATCTGAGTTATTATGATTATAACTCATGTCAGAGTTAATGAGGGGCCTGAGCTCAGGATTTCTGACTCCAAATCTAGGGCCTTCTTTCCACGTCATGTTCTTTGAGCAACTCCACCCAGCCTTGCCATTTGTGCTTGTGGTAATGCTGACAATTAAGTCTCTTATAGTGCTTTGGCATTTTCTGAAGGCTTGGTATTTAGAGCTTATGGCACTTCCTAGCATCCAGTGAGGTAGACTCACCCATGATTCACAGCTGGCAAAGTGACATTTAAAGCTGCTATACAAATTAATGAAGCTCAGTAGGAGAGAAAAACAGCAGCAACATGGGAAACAGACACTCATAAGACTATAAGGAGGAAGTGAGAAGCAGTAAGGCTAGAAGGGCTGAAAGGGAGAGCGGAACAGAGGAAAAGCATACATGTTTCCCATCCAAGAGTCATGCCCTCATAGCTTACTCTTGCCTATGGCACATAACAGTTGATAAAAAATGTTTGCCATTGGAGTCTGAAAATCACTTTTTAAAACACAACTTTTGTCCATGCCCACCAAAATGTAATATAAATAGAATAAAGGAAAGGGGAGAAGGGGCTAGGCAATTGTTTATAATCCCCCTGTTGTGTTGTAGTGTCCAAATACTTTGCAAACAGGAGCGCTTTGATCCCTTCCTGCAAGGCAAACACTTTGCTCTTCTTCTCCAGAGAAGAATTCACAGGGAAGAATGAGTTTCAAGGTGGCCTAAGGTTCTGCATTTGATAAGTGGCAGAATTGTAAGTCTGACACTTGACTATCCTATTCCACAGCCCTGTGACCTTTCCATTGTGCCGCAACATCCATGTATGAAACATTAAAAAGTGCTCTCATAGAAATGAAAAATATCTGGATTGTTTAAGCCCAAATACAGCCATTCAGAGAGAGAATGAAATGACAAAGCTACAGAAAACTAATAGGTTAATATGCCTGACATTAATTAAAGACCAGATTAAGTAGTCTTTGAACTATGCTTTTGAGGAGGAATGTTTGTGTATTTGTAGCTTTTCATAGGAGGGAACCAATGTGCTAGGTCTAATGACAGCTTTTAAGAGGAGAAATTGTAAAGGGACTCTGCTATAGACCGTGAAAGTTGAAATTCCACCTTCTCTAGTAGTATTTTTTTAAGTGAATAATGAATGAATTGTGTGCTACATATTAAATACATAGTAAGCTGTTTAAAGATGTTAAATATTAAGATTCATCTAGGGGATAGACAAATAGAAGCCTAAGTTTTCTTTCATTTCTTATTTTCTTTTTTCATTAATTCTGTAATGAGACAGTCTTTCTCATCATCGTTTCCATTAACTCTGTAATACTCCCACATTCAATACTTTCCCCAAACCAATGAAATATGTAGTCCCCACGTGCTTTGCAATTTGTGTTACAAACAGTGCTGAGAAACTCTATAACCAGTTTCAACACTCTGAATTCACAGATGATATGCATATGAACCCTAGTCAGATACAAGGAAGGTTCCAAACCAGTCCCTAATATTTTGGAGGTGCTCTAGGCATAAACCTTGGTCTAAACTCAGATTATAATATCTATTACTTTTGCAGAAAGCAAAGGCAATTTCTGTAAAAAGAAGCTTGTCTGGTTGAGCCTAAGCTATTCAAATATCTTAAGAATAGTCATGGGCTGTCTGTTTCTCAAGGCAGAGGTTCAGGTAAAACAAAAATAGAACTCTTGAGGGCCTTCTTGGTTGGAGGGCATGGAATATGCTACCTGTTTTAGTTATGTGACCACAGGCCAAGAGGGACACAATAGCTATCAGAAGATTCTCCTGAGGCTCAGTAATACATTTTTGTTTACTGAGCTGGTCATTAGTCAGGCATTGTGTGAGTTAACTGATGAGAAAAAAAATACTAAACCTTAGGGAATTCACACTAGGAAGTGCATAACCGAGAATCTAAATAGACTGACTGTAAGAACGGAGTTCAGGTCTTTCTACAGGAGGTCATGGCTGGTCTCTGTCTTGAAGAATGGTTGATGTTTATAGACTTAAGGAAATAATTGCAAGGAAGGGTAGGAGCGAAAGTGCTCCAGCGAGAGAAGTAATGATTCACTCTGTGGAGCCTAGTAACCCATGTTATTAGGAGACTAGAGAAAATGGCCATCTTCAAAATGCCAATTGAGTCTTTAATCAGAGGTTAAACTTAGCTTTTTAGTTAAGGGGCCACAGGGAGAGCACTAGTTTCTAGGCCAAATATACATAAAATCAACATTTATAGTAAGAACTGCAGAAACCTAGAAAACATTTAGTGCAGTATTTCTACTTTTAAGGATCAGAAAGGTAAATGTAATTAATTTTTTTTTTGGTTTTTTTCAAGACAGGGTTTCTCTGTGTAGCTTTGGCTGCGCCTTTCCTGGAACTCACTTGGTAGCCCAGGCTGGCCTGGAACTCACAGAGATCTGCCTGCCTCTGCCTCCCCAGTGCTGGGATTAAAGGCTTGTTGCCACCACTGCCCGGCTGTAATTAATTTTTAAGGCAATTTTTGATTGATATCATTCTGAGTTCTACAGTGACTGGGCCATGAGCTGACTCTTGAACAAGCACCTTTTAAATCTGGTCTTGAGATATTTATCCTGGGGAACACCTTATGGCGCACATCCACAATTCCTTTCTGGTGACTCATTCCCTGGATGTTAGGAAGGATAGAAGGACCAGCTAAATGTCCAGTTTGATAATGTAGTAAAGATTTGGCTCTGATAGGATTTGGGAAATGCAGATTCTTCTTTATTTAGAAAGCTTCAACTTCTAACACCAGTTTGCAAAGTGTTACCCAGTATGCCAAGTCACTTTGTCTCCATTTCACATAGGTGTGAAAAACAAGCTTCAAGATGATCACAAGCAGGCACTGACCCAGGTTTACAAATCAAACTGAAACAAAGAGGAGTTAATTTTGCCTAAGCGCAAACTGAATGTCAGTAGCCAAGATGCCTCTTCAATCTTTTTGCTATAAAGGAATAGCAAAATGTGTGAACCTTCCAGAGTAAATGGAAACTCAAATTTGACCCATAACTTGTTAGACTGGTTAGCCAATCTGAATGTATATGATGTAGTAGAATTTGATAAAAAAAATTAAGGATTTGGAAGTGAGGAAGGTTACATTTTGCTACCTTGTTCAAAAATCCAAGAAAAAGGCTACATTGTTTTATTCCTTTATTAAAGAGAATAGAGAACTGGGGTGCAGAGAACAATGCAGAATGGAAGAGCCAGACTGTGAAGTCAGCCAAATCTTGAAGCAGCAATAGTGGATCCCAACTTTGGAGAAGGCTATAGATGGATGTTTGGGACCTTTGATTTGGCAAAGTGAAAGTCCCAACTCTTTTCTTAGCCACTCACACATCATTATCAGTACCCTCCTAATTTTTTTCAGCTGTATATCACTCTTCTGAAGTTTATTGGATTCATATCAGAGGCTAGGTACTCCTGGAAGAAAAATGGATTATGGCTAGCATGGTTTCTCCACATAATTACAGTACTTAAGTAGATTAAGGACAAGAAAAAGCCCCTACACATCTATTAGACAGAGATTTTATAGATTTAACAAGTCATGTCTTCATTCTCCCATACTCTGCTTGTCAAATGGGGCATTTTTCTAACAGATTGAGAAAATTAATCAAGCATATTGGAGGGTGTTTTGTCTAGTGCAGTGTGAATCTTGCCACATGCCAGGCTTCTGCTCATTAGGAACAGGCTTCTGTATTATCTAGAGAGCCCTGACTTGGCAGTTCACACTGCTTCTGGCCAGTAACATGCCTCTGAAGTTCCAAAAGCAGGAAAAAAAAATATGAGGGCTGCCATTTGCCTGAAGCTAGGCACAGAAATTGAGCAGCCTCCATTGTCTTGGCATGACCGGATGGGGCAAAGTCAACATTGCGGGACACATTTGGTTGCTTCACAAGAATTACTATTGGATAATAATTATACAAGAGCAGAGCTTAGGTGGTTTTTTAATTATAACATTGAAGTTTGCTTCTTCTTCTACTACATACTCTTTTACAAGTCTATGAATGACTTGGTGGAATCAAGGAGAACCCAACATTCCCAGATCCTCCCTGTAGTGGTGAGTAAAAGGCAGGAGTGATCATTGCACTGAAGCCAATTAGGGATACTTTGCTTCTATGAGATCTTCCAAATGGCCTAGCTGTCTTGCCAGATGGGCAAGGCTTTTGTTTTCTCAGTAGGTTGAATTGGCACAAATTCCTCAAGAAGGTCTGTTTTATTGACTTTATATAAATGATGTGAAATATGTTCTGATTGGCTGGGATTCTGACCCTAAACCCTAGTATGCATTGATAATGCTAGAAGAAGTCTCATACATCTCATTCCATTTTTTTTCAGCTAAGAAGCAGCTTGATCCACATGGGAAAGAATAATTAGGAAAACATTCTTATGTCTGTGTCTTCCATGCCTTCATCTCTACTCCTCATGTGAAAATATAGCATGGATTGTTCCAAATAGTGATCAGAAAACAATTAAGGGGAGGAATTCATGTGGTAAAGAAGAACAGCTCTTGCATTCCAAACACTGCATTTTAGAGATTTGGCAGCTTTATTTTAATTGTTTACTTTGTACTTCAGTCCAATCATGGGAGATACTCAGCTTTTTTGTCTTTTAGAAATATAGCTTTCTTGTTAAAAATTTTTACATATTTTTATTAGTTCTTTGAGAATTTTGTACATTTTTAACATATTCACCCTCCTTCTTGCAACTTTTCCCAGATCCACCCTCTCTTCTCTTTCCATCCAATGTTGTGTCCTTTTTTGCATCAAGGCCAATTTGTGCTGCCCAAATATTCTTAGATGCATAGTCTTCCACTGGAACATGGCCAACTTATCATGTGCTACCCTTCCTTTCAGCAGCTAACAGTTGCCAATAGCTCCTTAACTAGAGGTGGAACTTAGTGTTCAACTCTCCTCTCCATGCTGGTATTTGGTCTGGCTTGGGTTTGCACAGGTATTGTACCTAATATCACAACCACTGTGCACTCAAGTCAGCTATTCTGTGTCCAGACGACACTGTTACCTTGTAATCATCTATCACCTCTGACTCTTACAGTCTTTCTGCCCACCCTTTCACAATGAACTCTAAGCCTTTGAAAGAAGGGATGTGGTATATATGTTTCATTTATGTTCATATATACATTCTCTTATTCTCTGTACCTTGGCCAGTTTGTGAGTCTCTGTGTAGATTATCATCTATTACAAACAGAACTTTCTCTGATAAGGGCTGAGAGATGCCACCAATATATGGATAAAATGATAATTCATTAGAGGTTGGCTTAATACTACGTCCATTTAGCAGAATATTAGTATCAGGTTCTCTCCTAGAGTCTATGATCTGTTTAACTATAGATTCTTGGCTCAATAATGGTGCCAGGTATGGATTTTATTCTGTAGAGTGGACATTAAATTTAACCAGAGAGTGTTTGGTTACTCACAGGACATACATGTCATTATTGCACCAGTGACCATGTCCTGCCCTCTCAGTCACCACTATAATTGGAATGCACAGTTGTAAATATTGATGATAAATTTTCTCCTCTGGTAGTATACAAAGCACCTTCAAGCACTATGAAATCTACTCAGTAGGGATGAAGTGTCCAGGTCAGTACCAGCTTGATTTCTTCATAGTCTATGTCTCAAGTATGTGGTGTCAAAAGGGTCTTACAATCAAGATCTGGAGAGTAACCAAGAGTATTGGGTATAACCTGTTATGTTTGAAGTTCTTTGAAAATTCCCTGGTCAACAACTCAAAAGAAGTAGCCCATTTCTGGAATTGGGCTTTTTATTTGTTAGCCCATGTTACCTAGTAAGGACATTGTTGCACTGGTATAGGGTATAATCCATTTTGACTCTTGTGATATATATTTTAGGAAGCTTCTTTGGTAGTAGGTTTCTACATGGATTTAAAAATATTTAGTGTTATTTACCCCTTCCCACCCCAAATTAAAGGGGAATTGTGAAACAGGAAATGATAATCAGTGCTCTCTACACTCCTTACCTTGAAAACCTCTCTCTATTATCCCTTAGTAAGTTCCTGACCTCTATGTGTATTCCAAATGTATTTCAAAGCCAACATCTTCAAATAAGAGAAAAGCACATGACATTTATTAGTCTGGCTCTGTGTTATCTCATTCAAAATTATTTTTCCATCTCCATTCACTTACCTGCAAAATTCATTATTTTAATTTTTCCTTAATAGCTGAGTAATATTCCATTGTATAAATATATTACATTTTAGTTATACAATGGTTGGTGAATATCTAGATCTAGGCTTTCTTTTTATCATAGAGATCAGGGAGATACGAGTATTGTTAAAATCTTGTTAATAGAGAAAGATCAGTAATTTAAGAGACAAAGATAATTTTATTAAGTCATTTAAGAATGAGTATAAGAAAGAGTTAATACTACTGGATCTTATTGAAGATTCCTGACCTGGAACTCATGTACTACTTTAAAATGACTTATTCTTATGGCCATACCAAATTTAATATCATTTATTGCTAGTATGCAGATGATGTGTTTCAGCTGAATCGTTTATGTTTGGTGGCATACAAGTAATATCTTAAAAGTCTTTTCTTGCTATTTCTCTGTTTCTCTCAAAGGTCAGCATAATAGCTAATGCCAGCATTTTGACCATGATAGATATGACTTGAGTAATTTAGGAAAGGGTAACAGGAAAGTCACATGATTACCTTAAATCATTCTGCATATCACTTATTTCCATATTTCATATAATAATTGTTGATGAAATGTTTATTAAGTAAATATATATGTTAATATATATTTCAAAAATATTTCCTGCCCATGACAAAATGCAGTCTTTTCACAGAGTACTTTGAATATCTTATCTTAAAGTTTGATGTGCCAAATTTTTCCTACTTTCTTCAATTAACAGAGGGCTCATGTACAGAAATGGAAGATCTGGGTGGGCCAAAATGGGGTCCAATTCAAAAATAATTCTGAAGGTGATTTGTAGTATCTAATTTTCTCACTTGCAAGAAAAATCCCTACAATTTCTTAATTTCCATCTACTTTGTTCTTAAAACATTAACTAGAAGAAAAATACCCTCAATACCATATTTGTTTTGAACCTTTGTACCAACATCTAACATTCCCTAAATTTAATGATCAAAATTAAACACTTCAGCCTGGGAATGTACTCTACTCAGTAACCAAATCATGTATACATAGATATGTTCTGTAAAGACTTGATTGTACAGAATTTGATAAAATGTCTTAGCTATGAGGGACCTTATATACAACAGAGCCACAATTGTTTCTTTTATAAATCACGACACCAGAACTCAGAGAATGAATGATATTGGAAGCAAGATTTGCTGAACTCCAGCTTACTATTCTCACCAGACAATGTAATTTTTCCACTATTGGTTGTTTTTTCCCTATAGGACTGTCAGTAGCCCTTGAAGTTCAGACAATACATTTTTCTGGATGAGAAATATGATGTGTGTTGGGCCTTGTAAGGCCTGGGCGTGAGGTCCAGTATAACTTCCTGAGCCTAACTCAAGTTTGGTGACCTGTCTTTGGACCATGACTCCCGCTTAGGAGTGACTCGGCACAGCCTGACCACCAAGACGGCCTCTACCTAGCTACCACTATAGTGGAAAAATCTCATTGGCCCTCAACCCTTACCCTATCCCACGTCACCCCAAGACCCCTTCCCCTTCACTCCATCCTATATAAGTCCTTGCCTAATACGATAAAGCAAGTTCCTGCTTTGACAAGACTCCAAGCTCAGTGTGCTTCTCCCCAGGGGCAAAAGGGGGGGCTGGGCCATGACACTCACCATCCCCCTCAGCCGCAGGGAGAGACCAGCTGGACCAGCTCTGCCTCCACCCTGCCTGCCGGCGAAAGAAACCGGCAGATGTGGACAGAAATCCACAAGCTTCTGTTTTATTTAGGTGCTGCATTGATGACAGATTATACATTTATTTAGGCCTGAACTGTTTGATGATGTGTTGTTAGGAAGATCTGGAACCCTGAGGCTCTTCTGCCTCCTTCACCAAGTTTAGCCAGTTATACTGGGGCATGTTTCCATAGAACCTTCTCCTACATGTTTTATTGTAGCAGAGGCCATAGGCCAAGAACATGGTAACATAGCTATGTGATGTATCTTAGGACTCACAGTTCTCAGACTGGGAAGAAATGAGGGCAGGCTTAAAAAAAACCAGACTGAACTACAAGACCTGTAATTGACAGATGAGGGGAAAACATTAAAGCGATTAAGAACAATACTGGTCTTCTAAGATTCACATTTCTCATCTTGGCTGTCCCTAGACAAGTTACTTAACCTCTCTGACCTTGGTTTCCTCATCTGTAAAATGAAAATAATTAGATATGGTTCAAATATTTTAATGGAGCTATGAAAGTAGTTTGAAAGTGATGGTATTATAAAAGGATTTTTATGACTAGATCTGGACTTCTTCATTTCCCTCCCCTCTTCCTCCTTTCCTTTTCTATCTCCTTCTGAGAAAGGATCTAGATATAGTATCCACATTGGCTTTGATATTCTAGCCTCAGCCTGCTGGGTGCTCAGATTATAAGTGAGCATCACCACAGCTTATGTGGATTTGTGCTAATTCAATTACCTACATCAAATAAACACAGTAGAAACCATCCTGCCTTTATTATAATAAATGGAAGAAAGGAAACCATGGAGTGATTAAAATATACTTGTGAGCTTCTTTTAAAATGTACAAATAGCCTAAAACAGTTGTTCCCAAACACACTGATCACATCAGCTAATACGAATTAATAGGAAAGGTCATTTTTTCCTTATTAGGGTCAAACCTGGATCTGAAATTCAGAACCGAAAAAGAAGAAAGAACAAATTGGGCAGAACATAATTATTTTCACCAAATAACCCCTGGAAGATTGTCAATATTGACCACTGTTCTTATTGGCTCATCAATGCAATGAAATAGAGTAGAAAAGGGCTCTGATTCCAAGACAAGTTCAAGTTTTCACCTAGAACAAATCACTTCTCTTCCCAAAGCTTTCATTTTTTCACCCATAAAATAAAATTATCTATTTCCTGTAATTATTATGAAGAGCAAAGTAGAGGCTATAGAAATATGAGAGTCATGATTAATCTTGTATAGTTACTAAGGAATGTCCTTTCCTTATTTAGCCCCTGTTGTAAGCTTATAGGTTCATGGGCCATATACAGGATAAGGATAAGGAGAGATATGAAGAGGAAGATGTCTAAAAATCATAACAGAGATTGTCAAGTAAAGCAGAACTTATCACAAGTACTTATGAGTCCTGAAGCAGAAGAAAATAAACTTAGGAAGTTACAGAGTCTTCAACAGTGTCAAAGAACCTTCATTAGTATGATTTGATAAATTTCTATTTATCTCAGTTACCTTGCCAGATGGATCTCTCCTAACTCCAGCTTGAATAGAGTATAAGAACATTTCCTGTTATAACTCAATATGGTGATATTCAGCTTCACACTACTATAAGTATATTTTCCATATGAGAAAAATAATTGTGTGTATATGTGCATGTGTGTGTGTGTGTGTGTGTGTGTGTGTGTGTGTGAGAG